>CAWUFW010010969.1:10000-12500 GCA_963921515.1 Calotriton arnoldi | reverse complement strand
AAGGAAGACCTCAAAAGGGAGTGCTGCCATTCCTGTGCAGCTTCTGTGACCTCAGATTCGGATCAAAGATTGGAGTATCACAACATGCTCGGCATGCGCATCCAAGAGCGCAAAATGAGGCTAGACTAACAGCTCTAGCAAGCAGCAAACCATCAAAACTATGGTCACAGGAAGAAATACTGCTATTAGCAGAATTGGAAAAAATATATGAAAACAAGAGAAACATTAATGCGCTGATGGTTCCGCATTTTGACAATAAAAACAGCAAACAAATTGCAGAAAAAAGAAGAGATAAGAGGAAAAAATCAGCAAAAGATGTACTGCAAGCATCTAATATCTCAGAGAATGACTCTTGTGATGAACCAGAGATTTCAGTGGAAATAACAATGGAAAGGCGCAGAGACTTTATCAATCGGAAACGAGCGCCAAAAATAAAAAACTTTGATGAACTGAATGATAGAATCACAGAAGTCGAGAAGTACACCAAAAACATCCAGCATCATGATGCTGCTATGGATCTGATGGATGAGATAGTGACTTATATCTCAGACAACACCAATGATATAAGTCCTGAACCAGCAAATCGTACCGAACCAACGAGCGAACCCAATGAGCCTATGAACTCTGCTCAAGATGAGCAACAGATTACCCCAGTACAAAGCAAGATAGCAAAGAAAGATAAGAAGAATGGAAGGCTCAATCGGACACACAAGAAAAATTATGCAAAAGCTAAGGGCAGCTACAAAGAATACCAGGCAATGTTTAAAAAAGACAAAAAGAAAATTGCCAAGATAATCACCGATGGGGCAGAAGATGCCACCTGCCAAATCAGTGCGGATGAAATCTTCCAATATTATAAAAACATAATTGAAAAAGAAAACAAGAAAAATCCCAAATTCATCCCAATTGATCGGATACCAGATAAATGGGAAATTGGAGGACTATGTAAAGAAATTACACTGCTCGAAATAACTAAAGCCTTCGATGAATCAGATTTAAAGAAAGCAGTGGGGCCTGACAAAATTGGCCTTAATGACTTACATAATGTGCATAACAAACAACCAAGACTGCTGCCCAGAATCTTGTCGTCTTGGTTATCGATGAGAAGAGTACCAGAAAGTATTAAAAAGAACCGATCGATTTTAATACCTAAAAATGTACCGATTAGCGAACTGAAAAAAATCAGTAATTGGCGTCCAATTACCATCGGTACGGCATTCATGAAGTTGTTCACGAAAATACTAACCAAAAGACTTGCATTTTTCGTTGAATTGAATACGAGACAAAAAGGCTTCATGAAGGTGAGAGGTTGTCTCGAAAATCTGACTCTTCTGCAAAACATCATAAAAGGGGCACGAAAAAACAGAAGTTCGTTAGCAGTGGTGTTCATAGACATCTCAAAAGCCTTTGACTCTGTCAGCCATGGTCACATTTTACAGAGTCTGGAAAGGCTCAGAGTTCCATCATGCATCAGAGACATAGTACAAGACTTATACACTGACTCAACAACATTTTTCAAGGGAAAAAACAATGAAGCAACTCCAGAAATGCAAATGAAGTCAGGAGTTAAGCAAGGTGACTCTTTATCCCCACTGTTGTTTAACATTGCCATGGATCCCTTGATCTGTGATCTTCAGAAAGATGGCAAGGGCTTCACATTCGGCTCTGATGGTCTCATTAAGCAAATCACCGCTCTTGCCTTTGCAGATGATATTGCAGTACTCAGCAACACCTGGGAAGGAATGAGTACAAATCTGAAAATCATTGAAAAATTCAGTAAAACAACAGGCTTAAAGCTTAATGTGAAAAAAACACATGGATTTTATATAAGTCACCATAAAGATAAGATCCTGGTCAACAACTGCAAACCATGGCAATTTGAAAAACAAAATATTGAAAACATTAATCCAGGAGAAAGCGAGAGATACCTCGGATTGAACTTTGATCCACACACCGGCCATTCAAGTAACAACATAATTAATGAGGTTCTTGTTGACTGGGCACAAAAACTCGACAATTTACCACTTAAGCCCACACAGAAAATAGAAATATTGTGTCAATATTTGATCCCTAAACTGTCATTTAAGTTGGAAATGACAGGAACAGAAGCTAAAACTTTAAACATTCTGGATCAAACAATAAAAAAGTATGTCAAACATTTCCTACACCTACCTGCATACACATGTGATGGTCTCCTATATTCGAAAAGATCCTTTGGGGGCCTCAGTATACCAAAGTTATGTATGACAATTGGTCTAAACAAAATCAATAGTTTATTGTATCTCAGGGAAGCTCCAGATCTGTACATAGCTCAATCATTCATGTATGCAGGAGAAGTAATCAATGAAAAAATTGATAACATCATCAAAACACACAAACTCAACATTCTGGACAGTAGATTTCTGAGTTATGAATTGAATCTGGTAGCAACATATGATTGGAGAAAAGAGGAATTTGAAAAATGGGCAAATCTCCCTGTCCAAGGTGATGGTATAAAATA
>CAWUFW010010969.1:0-5000 GCA_963921515.1 Calotriton arnoldi | reverse complement strand
TGCTGTCACCAGAAATTCCATCAGGTTCTGGTGAGCTATTGTTACTTCTGCTGCGCTGTCTAGCATTGTCAGAGCCCATTCCCCATTCAGAAGCAGAGTCCTCAGTAGCCTGAGCATGTCTTATTTTAATGCCAGCTACTTTCTTCTTTTTAAACTGAGGTTTAGTTTTAGATTTATCTTCTTGTTTGATGATGTAGTTGGAAGTGCGATCTGTGTCTTTCGGCTTGGCTCGCTCTTCTGATCTGTGTTCTGACCGTACTCTCCTCTCCGAGTCTTTTGATGAACTCTGAAAGGAACGAGAGGAATGTATATCAGTATCCTGATACCTGTCAGGTTTTTTAATATTATCTCTGTTCCTAAAATTATATTTCTTTTCGAAGGGCTCCCATTAAGGAGACCCACCCCACGACTGTGGTACATTTTGCTTTTTATTTTGTGATTGTTTGTTGTCCCATTTCTTTTTAGAAGAATCGGGTGCTTGCTTTGAGTTATCCTTTCCAGGACCACCCGTTATCTCTGGTTTCCCAGGTCTAGCTCCCAAATTCTCTCCACACAGCGAATCATAGGTTTCTTCGATAATTCTAGGTAGTTCACGCTCCTGTTGAGTGATCTCCCTCAGCCATTGGCGTATAACCACTGCTGCTGCCTCCCCTTTTATGTTACCTGACATAAATGTTGATACCTGGGCAAAATTGCCTATCAATTTCATCCCTAAGTCCAGGGCAGGTTCTGCCCAGTAATCATTCTGTATTTATTTCAATACCTCAGGTATAACTGCTATTGAGGGGGTGCCATGAGTTCTGGTGTAAATGGCAGTGAAGACTGTACCCCAATTGGTACAATACTATATTGGGGGAGCTTTCCCCATTGGCAAGCAAATTGTCAGTATTCTATGTTTTTCTTGCCTGTATGTGGAAATACTGCCTCAGCTGTGCTATTTTCTGTGCTATCCAGAACGGCATTTGCTCACGTCTAATGGGCATTCATCCCATAACTGCGTTCAGCATTTGTGGGCTTATCTTTTTAACCATCCCTTGTGGTTGATAAGCTTGAGTGACCCTTCTAGGTTGAATTGTAACTGTTCGCATTATAAACTGTATGACATTTCTGTACAGCTTTACTATTTCTTTGTATAGTGTACGTAATTCTGTTGCTGGCAATGTATCTATGTCTGGACTCGGTGTGTAAGCAGCTAAAACCGGCCAAGTTGCTCCTTCTCTGCTGAGTGGACCGAGTCTCACATTTGCTGTGATATGGGGAGGGTGCCTTTAAATCAATTAATATGCTCTTCGAAGTCTTGTTAACTTACAATGTCTTCGTATGGAGAGTACTCCTCAGGAGTCTAATCTGGAATGTAAGAATGAAACAAATGTGTTTGTGGGAATTTGACCCAAGAATAGAATACCTCTGTCCTTAATGCCTCGTGTGCCTCGATCACGAAGGTAATATGTCCACCCATTGCTGAGAAGCAATAATCTAATTTTCGAGCTCATGAGTCCTGAATTCAAATCATCCCACACATTTGTAACTTTATTTTTCTAACATTGAAATCAGCAGATGAGTCCTGATTTTGAAAAGGATGAATCAATCCTGAATTCCAATCTTGCTGCTTTATAAGCTTACATTACAAAAACTGAAATCAGCAGATGGAAAAAAAATCCTGATTTTCGAGCTGATGAGTCCTGAAATCAAATCATGTAGCTGGTTTATAATCTTATTTTACCAAAACTGAAATCAGCAGATGAATCCTGATTTTCGAACTGATGAGTCCTGAATTCAAATCATCTTGCACATTTGTAACTTTATTTTGCCAACAATGAAATCAGCAGATGAGTCCTGATTTTGGAGCTGATGAATCCTGAATTCAAATCATGTAGCTGGTTTATAAGCTTATTTGAGCAAAACTGAAATCAGCTGATGAATCCGGATTTTCGAGCTGATGAGTCCTGAATTCAAATCATCTTGTTAATTTGTAACTTTGTTTTGCTAACATTGAAATCAGCAGATGAGTCCTGATTTTGGAGATGATGAATCCTGAATTTAAATCATGTTGCTGCTTTATAAGCATATTTTACAAAAACTGAAACCAGAAGATGAATCCTGATTTTCGAGCTGATGAGTCCTGAATTCAAATCATCCTGTTAATTTGTAACTTTATTTTGCTAACATTAAAATCAGCAGATAAGGCCTGATTTTGGCACTGATGAATCCTGAATTCAAATCATGTTGCTGGTTTATAAGCTTATTTGCGCAAAACTGAAATCAGCAGATGAATCCGGATTTTCGAGATGATGAGTCCTAAATTCAAATCATCTTGTTAATTTGTAACTTTATTTTGCTAACATTGAAATCAGCAGCTGAATCCTGATTTCTAAGCTGAGTCCTGAATTCAAATCATCTTGTTAATTTGTAACTTTATTTTGCTAACATTGAAATCAGCAGATGAGTCCTGATTTCGGAGCCGATGAGTCCTGAATTCAAATCATCTTGTTAATTTGTAGCTTTATTTTGCTAACATTGAAATCAGCAGATGAGTCCTGATTTTGGATATGATGAATCCTGAATTCAAATCATGTTGCTGCTTTATAAGCTTTTTTACAAAAACTGAAATCATCAGATGAATCCTGATTTTCAAGCTGAGTCCTGTATTAAAATCATCTTGATGGTGTATAAGTATATTTTACAAAAACTGAAATCAGCAGATGAATCCTGATTTTCGAGCTGATGAGTCCTGAATTCAAATCATCTTGTTAATTTGTAACTTTATTTTGCTAACATTGAAATCAGCATATGAGTCCTGATTTTGGAGATGATGAATCCGGAATTCAAATCATGTAGCTGGTTTATAAGCTTATTTTACAAAAACTGAAATCAGCAGATGAATCCTGATTTTCGAGCTGATGAGTCCTGAATTCAAATCATCTTGTTAATTTGTAACTTTATTTTGCTAACATTGAAATCAGCAGCTGAATCCTGATTTCTGAGCTGATGAGTCCTGAATTCAAACCATCTTGTTAATTTGTAACTTTATTTTGCTAACATTGAAATCAGCTGCTGAATCCTGATTTCTGCGCTGATGAGTCCTGATTTCGGAGATGATGATGAGTCCTGAATTCAAATCATCTGGTTAATTTGTCGCTTTATTTGGCTAACTTTGAAATCAGCAGATGAGTCCTGATTTCGGAGATGATGAGTCCTGAATTCAAATCATCTGGCTAATTTGTCGCTTTATTTGGCTAAATTTGAAATCAGCAGATGAGTCCTGATTTCGGAGATGATGAGTCCTGAATTCAAATCATCTGGCTAATTTGTCGCTTTATTTGGCTAACTTTGAAATCAGCAGATGAGTCTTGATTTTGGAGATGATGAGTCCTGAATTCAAATCATCTGGCTAATTTGTCGCTTTATTTGGCTATCTTTGAAATCAGCAGATGAGTCCTGATTTTGGAGATGATGAGTCCTGAATTCAAATCATCTGGCTAATTTGTCGCTTTATTTGGCTAACTTTGAAATCAGCAGATGAGTCCTGATTTTGGAGATGATGAGTCCTGAATTCAAATCATCTGGCTAATTTGTCGCTTTATTTGGCTATCTTTGAAATCAGCAGATGAGTCCTGATTTTGGAGATGATGAGTCCTGAATTCAAATCATCTGGCTAATTTGTTGCTTTATTTGGCTAACTTTGAAATCAGCAGGAGTCCTGATTTTGGAGATGATGAGTCCTGAATTCAAATCATCTGGCTAATTTGTCGCTTTATTTGGCTAACTTTGAAATCAGCAGATGAGTCCTGATTTTGGAGATGATGAGTCCTGAATTCAAATCATCTGGCTAATTTGTCGCTTTATTTGGCTAACTTTGAAATCAGCAGATGAGTCCTGATTTTGGAGATGATGAGTCCTGAATTCAAATCATCTGGCTAATTTGTCGCTTTATTTGCCTAACTTTGAAATCAGCAGATGAGTTCTGATTTTGGAGATGATGAGTCCTGAATTCAAATCATCTGGCTAATTTGTCGCTTTATTTGGCTATCTTTGAAATCAGCAGATGAGTCCTGATTTTGGAGATGATGAGTCCTGAATTCAAATCATCTGGCTAATTTGTCGCTTTATTTGGCTAACTTTGAAATCAGCAGATGAGTCCTGATTTTGGAGATGATGAGTCCTGAATTCAAATCATCTGGCTAATTTGTCGCTTTATTTGGCTAACTTTGAAATCAGCAGATGAGTCCTGATTTTGGAGATGATGAGTCCTGAATTCAAATCATCTGGCTAATTTGTCGCTTTATTTGGCTAACTTTGAAATCAGCAGATGAGTCCTGATTTTGGAGATGATGAGTCCTGAATTCAAATCATCTGGCTAATTTGTCGCTTTATTTGGCTATCTTTGAAATCAGCAGATGAGTCCTGATTTTGGAGATGATGAGTCCTGAATTCAAATCATCTGGCTAATTTGTCGCTTTATTTGGCTAACTTTGAAATCAGCAGATGAGTCCTGATTTTGGAGATGATGAGTCCTGAATTCAAATCATCTGGCTAATTTGTCGCTTTATTTGGCTAACTTTGAAATCAGCAGATGAGTCCTGATTTTGGAGATGATGAGTCCTGAATTCAAATCATCTGGCTAATTTGTCGCTTTATTTGGCTAACTTTGAAATCAGCAGATGAGTCCTGATTTTGGAGATGATGCGTCCTGAATTCAAGTCATCTGGCTAATTTGTCGCTTTATTTGGCTAACTTTGAAATCAGCAGATGAGTCCTGATTTTGGAGATGATGCGTCCTGAATTCAAATCATCTGGCTAATTTGTCGCTTTATTTGGCTAACTTTGAAATCAGCAGATGAGTCCTGATTTTGGAGATGATGCGTCCTGAATTCAAATCATCTGGCTAATTTGTCGTTTTATTTGGCTAACTTTGAAATCAGCAGATCAGTCCTGATTTTGGAGATGATGCGTCCTGAATTCAAATCATCTGGCTAATTTGTCGCTTATTATTTATTTGA
>CAWUFW010010964.1:572500-652635 GCA_963921515.1 Calotriton arnoldi | reverse complement strand
GCAAGATTAAGACATCCCCCACCACCATGACAAGCGTGTGAGCAGGCTGTGTCAAATGCCTACAACACCGAACATGACTTTGAACATACAATGTGACCCCCTAGCACATGTGCCACACATATATGTGTGTGGCACCCACAATGCAAGCAGCCCATGACCATTGTGGCAATGGGGCCTAAACCCCCATCATCACAGTGACCAAAAGGCAAGTGTGGGGTCCATAGCTGAAGCACATTTTGACCATTGTGGCAATGGGGTCTAAACCCCCATCATCACAGTGACCAAAAGGCAAGTGTGGGGTCCATAGCTGAAGCACATTTTGACCATTGTGGCAATGGGGTCTAAACCCCCATCATCACAGTGACCAAAAGGTAAGTGTGGGGTCCATAGCTGAAGCACATTTTGACCATTGTGGCAATGGGGTCTACACCCTCATCATCACAGTGACCAAAAGGTAATTGTTGACAAAGAAAGAGCTGCAACTGCCAAACTGCATGGATCATTCCTGGTCACAGAACCAAAAACTCATCTGTGGCAAAGTAGTGTATGTGTCCCATTGCAACATAAATTGGGGGAGCCAAATACTGCAGTGCAAATGAAACATTCCTTTGGCCATGTGCAGACAAACAACACCCATGGGGGCTGAGACCGTCAACAGTCATCAATGACACAATGACAGAAGTGACCATCAGAATGCAGAACCACATATTTGCACCAATGGGCACACAAATGCAGATACCCTGTGGAGACAGCAGATGTGAGGTGAACAGATACCATACCATGGCAGCAATGGGACACACAAACCATGATCACTGTGCTGACCGATGACCTAGGAGTCCCAGGGACAGCAGGGGAAACACACCAAACAACATACAGCCAATGGCACACCCAAGATATGCCAATGCAGTGGTGCAGATGCACAAACACAAACAGGCAGACCAACACTGTCATCATACACAGCAGGTGAGGGGTGGGGGTGCCAGTGTCCCCAGGCAACAACACAACACATGAGGAGAGCTGAATACCAATCATACAGATGTGCATACACTGCCACACTAAGCTAACTCATGGATCCAAATCCCCTATGTGGGCAAGCAGGCATTGACAGGTGAGAGGGAGCACAAAACACACATGTCACACAGGCACGTAGGAACAACAACTGACACAGCAAGTCACAGACACACCACAGCACCACCCCCAGGGCCCCCACAATGTGGTGACCCTGGGCTGAATAAAAATACCACTGTGATGACAAAGCTAAATGTCGTTCACACTGTGAACCACAGTCAGGTGTCCTGAGCAACTAACTACCATCACACCTACACAAGCACAAATCAATCAGCATGGCCAGTAAGCCAAGGCCAACATGGAGGCAGGGGACTAGCCGGGCAACAACTCTCATCTGCACACACTCAAGACCACACCCTCGACCTCCAACAATGTGCAGCAGTGAAGTACACATGCACTGGTGACATTGCACATGCACCCATGACTATTCCAGGGTGGTGGGTGGGAACCAAGGTGTAGAAACACATCACACATGGACACTCAACAAGACTCCTGAATGTCTGACACACTGCACACTACGCTGTACATGGACATGACGGCAATACCACACCGACCAATGGGATCCCAGCCACAGTCACACACCAATGAAGAAGCCAAGGTCACCCACAAAGAACACACATAGACAACAACCAACATTGCAGCCCGGACCCTAAGGAGTGCCAGCAGTCACACACACAACGTGTCACAATCACTGAAAGATAACACAAACTGGAAATCACATGACAGGGGCAAACAACAAGTGCCAAAGGGAAACCTGACTGTGACCCATCTGCGTCAGCACACAAACTCTGCCCTGACAGCAAACACACCTATGGGTGACACCCTGATGACCAGTAATGTGCCATGCACCCACATCACAGAGAACACAGGGAGAAGACTTTGGGGAACATAGCTCAAGTCAGCAAGCATCACAAACAGGTACAACACTAGGGATCACAGCATGCGCAGATGAATGAAAGTGAACACACAGACATGCACATACAACACACACCTTGGGCGCAGGCAATGTCACACGTGTACACACTGCCATGAGGGGACTCCACTCCTGTGTGAGGAAAGCTGTGCCATATGTTGCCTCAGTAGGGCCCCATCATGTCAGCTGAGCACTTGGTCACACAATCAACAATTAGCACCAAATGAGGGCTCCCATCACATCAGCCTGGTCATGGATGTGCCAACGGAATCATCAGCACAGATCCAACACACTTGTATAGCAATGTTGCACTGACTACACGGATGAGTCCCTCCCCATTGATGCCCAAACCTGCATGTCCACTGGAGATGGCAACACGGTCAGGGAAGTAGACAAATGCAACGATGGCAGGCACAACAGATGTGCAGGGGTGGAAGCCACAGATATGAAATTGCCAATGTAAGTAGGAAACCCATTGCCAAATACTGAACACATGACACCCTCAGATGCTGCTATTGATGACATGGATACACCACATGATAGGACACATTCCCCCTGGACCACATGGGTTCCTGCACAGTAACACTTCATAATCATGAGACCAGATATCACCATCACTGCAGCAAGGGCATGGTTAGCTGCACCAACAACATGTACATCTGAAGCATGAGCACTAGAGAAAAGAAAGTTGCTTTATTCAGCATATGTGTTGTTTGATAACGACGTCCAGAAGAAATTAGAGCAAAGGCCAATGGCCAGTCCATTGTCAAAGTTCAAACAGGGTGACACTGGCAGATGTCACCCTACGCATGCCTGCACAATACCAGGGACAATCCACTAGGAGGGGCAACCGGGGGGCAGGCCAGGCACCGCAGGGACAGGATCAGGGCTCACCAGGGGGAGTCAGGGAAGGGGTGGTGGGTGCTGGAGAGCCACTGACAACTGCAGTGGAGGTGTCTGACATGGTGTGTGCCGGCACAACTGGGGGCATGACACAGATGTCGTGGGTGCCGGCACAACTGCAGTGGACCCTGCAGATGGGGTGGACAGGTCCGCCACTGCAGTGCCCAAGTCAGACAGGGCGGTAGTGGACTCCACTGCAGTGCCTACCTCCAGGGGAGGAGAATGGGGAACAGGCAAGGTGGGTTGGACAGAGGGGGAGGACACCCTCACCACATCAGTGGCACAGACAAGCGCAGCGGGGGGTGTGGTGCTGGGAGAGCAAGTGGCAGGGGGAGAAGGCCGGAGCATCTTGGGGATGGTATATCTGTGGGTGGGGGAACCTGGGGCAGGGTGTGGTGGGGGCACCTGTGCAGTGGGGGCCTGAGGGATGGAGGACGGAGACCTTGTGCCTGAGCTGCAGGGCGGTGGCGGGGTCTTGCTCTTAGCACTCCGGGGGACTTGCGGGTGGGGGCCTCAGTCCGTCTGCGCCTGGGGGAGGGTGTCCGGGGCGAGGGGCACTCTGCTCCGTGTGGGTGGGCTTCCTCTTCCCCCGGGATGCTGGAGCAGCTTCATCGGTGGGGAAGAGGCCGAGGTCACAGAGGAAGAGCTGCTGTGACTTTGGGGTTGCAGGTGAGGCAAGGGAGGGTGCTTTGGAGGGAGAGGGAACTGAGGACTGCGCAGTGCATGTGGATGCGTGTGTGTGTTCCAGGGCCCCATCCCCTGTGAGTCTGGCTTCAGTCCCCTGAATGTGCGTGCGTGTGCGTTTTGTCATTGGCGTGTGTGTCAGTGTGCTGGATGTGTGTGTGCTGGTGTGTGCCTGTGCCAGTGTGTGTGTGCCTGGGATGGGTAAGGTGCTGGGGAGTGTGGATGGAGCAGAGGCAGGAGGGGTGAGGGACCGTTTGAGGAGGGACACTGCTGCCGTCAGGGAGGAGTCCATGGACCTATTGCCCCTCTGTAGGTCAGACATGCCCCATGAGATGCCCTCCATGAACGACACCAGCTGAGTCAACAGCGCGGTGTGCGCATGGAGGACACTCAGCATGGCTGTCTGCCCTACATGGAGCTGGCGAAGGAGGTACACAGACTCCTCACTCAGGGCAGCAGGGGACACAGGGGCAGGGGTGCGGTGCCTGGCCCAAAGGAGACACGCTCCCGGACATGGGAGCCTCCACGGACCTGGGGAATGGGAGCCGATGGGAGGGCGGTGGTGGTGCTGGTGGTGGCGGGGACAGCAACACTAGCTGGGGTGTGGTGGCTGCTGACACCCGCCTCCACAAGGGAGTCATCCTCCGAGTTGCTCTGGTCCTCAGCTGAGGTGGATGCTGCTGAGGACTCCTCGGTGTGGCTCCCTCGCCCTGCGTGCCACTGGGTCCCTCCGACCACTCCTCGGCTGCTGACCCAGTCTGGCTCTCCGGCTCCTCCTGGTCCGTGGAGCTGTCCCCTTCCGTGGCCGTGGATGTATCTGCAAACAATGGGGAAACAGACAGACATCAGTCACCTGCACATAACGCACACACCACTGTGAGCACAGCACATCACAGAGCAAGCCCTGGCATCATTAGTTGTACATTGCTAAAAGTGCCCTAACTGAACAGGAGAAGTCAATTGTCAGTCTGATGCCAAGCATGGCACTCACATCCCACATGGCCTTGCACCCATCTGTCTGGTGTCTGTTGGATTGCAACACCCCAGTGTTGACACATGCACCAAGTACACAGTAGTTGGACAGTGCAGAGGACACGGTGTGGACACATCACAGCTCTTGCCACTGAGTCAGTACAGGTTTCCGGATGTAAGGGATGCCCAGAGTCAAATAGGAAATGCATGTGATGCATACCAGCGACAGACACCATGATGCACCCATGTCCTGATAGCCAGCGCCACTATGGTGTGCATGTAGCACATGTCACTCCCCTGCATGCTCACCAATCAGTAGACACATGCCATGGCGGAGGCATGACTGCAAAGTCATACATCACTGGCTCAGTGATGTATGACTTTGCAGCCAGACAACAACACTCTGCACTGTGTCACAATAGTAGGTCATGGGGAATGCAAGTCCTGGAGCTGCACAAGTGCACATGTACATCCCCCCACAACACATCCTCTTAACCCTCATCTGTCCAGGTCATACCTATTGGACATATGGGAGACCTGTGACACTACCCTCTGAACCTGAGCCCCTCACACTCTGCTGTGCATGGGGAACAGCTGCCTGAACTTCACATTTACATGCCCCAGTCTGCATGGGCAGCTGATCAGACACCTATGTGTCACACAAGTATCGTCTCCTATGGTCACATCTCCAGTGGCATGCTGAGCCCCTACCAAGAAACTCCACAGCAGTCCTGGCGACTAATCCACAGCACACTGACACAGAGGCAGACACCTGAGGGGTCAAATCACTGTGCACAATGTGTCCTCTGATACACGGGAGTGGGAGTACAGAGTGTATTGTATGGCCTGGAGTAGGCATGACTGTCCAGCCCCACATGAATGAGGGATGAGCCCTGGACTGTAGGCAGCTGGCTAAGTATGTGTGACACACGTCATATACATACTCCTGGGGCCCAAACATTGTTCCCACCCGCAGCATGGGTGTGTGCCAGGTACCCCAGCCACATGTGGTGGATCAGCTCAGCAATTGGACCACAGATCAAAGTAACACGCTGAATACATGTCAGAATACAGGCATTGTGTAAGCAATGGACCCACCCATGATGCCCACCACAGAGTCAGGGAAACAGATGCTGTCTCCCACCTTGAGTCAAGCAAACTGCAAGGACACAGTCCTAAGTGACAGAATTCCCTGCATGTAAGGGCCACACCTGGGTATCAGATGAGGAGTGGGCAGTGCACAATAGAGGGACATGGCTCCTGGACAACATGACTGCTGTACTGTGGCAGTTCAACCTGGCCCGAGGAGGGCACATAGCATGTTAGACAGAGTACACAGTGCAGTCTTTGACTCACCCCTCCTTGCTGCTCTCTGGCCTTCAGCTGCCCATCCAGGTCTGGAAAGACCACCGCCAGGATCCTGAGCATGTGGGGGTCAGGGTCCGTGTTCCGCCCCTCCTGCGAGGAGGCGACAGCTTCAGCTGGACCCGTGCAATCCTCCGGGTCCAGCCCCGAAGGTCCTGCCACCTCTTTTGGCAGTTGCGGATCCGGCGCTTGTAGACCCCCACGGACCGGACAGCCCGGACGATATCCTTCCAGATCTCATGCTTCCGATGGGCAGAAGCCTGTCAGGATGACAAAGTGATAAGGCCATTACTACACATGCAACATATCCGTGCATGACACAGTTGCATATACATGTCGCAATCACAGGGGCACATGGTGTACCCAGGCAGTGCACGGCTGCCCATGGACAGTTTTCCAGAAGTCACTACATGGTATCATTGCATGGGGAGTAAAACCCTGTTCAGAAGCACTGTCACTGCACCATACCTGTCCAGTGCAAGTCACTACACACTATGGGGGTGACAACTACTCAGTGAGCCTGCTAGCCAGTGGTGTGCTGACTCTCAGCCTTGCTAGTCAGACAAAATGCACATTCAGAAAGGCAGTGCACAGAACACTCACCTGCTCCCCTGGTGTCCCATACAGCTTGCTGTACTGTGGAAGTAGGCTGTCCAGCAGGGCCTGGTTCTCTTCAAGGCTGAAGGCTGGGGCTCTCTCCACAGTACGTGCCATTGCAGGGTCCAGAGGGGCAGAGACAGCAGCAGTGCAGTGGCAGATGTCGTCCTGGAGCATGTAGTGCAGGCAAGTGGGCTCTCAGGGGAACATGCAGCAATATATATGTGCTGGAGAGGCAGATACTGTCCCTTGTGTCCAAAGTGATAGGTCCAAGTCGTTTGCATCTTCTGAATCTGGCCAATCCATGGAATAGCAGCACCAAAACACGCCCACAGCATCCTTCAAAATTTCAACTTCATGACATACATGATTTTGCAACATTGTTGTGGGTGACCAACTGATTTTCCAGCAACCGACTCGTTCGAATATTCGAAAACGCGTCCGTTGCCAGGCAAGCCCATTGTCAATGGGTGCGCACCGATCGGTCCATTGAGGTACAACGCGCACAGGGGTACAACGCGTACCCGCACACATTGAAAGCAATGGGCCGGCCGGAGGCACCGATCGGTCCATTGCTGTTCAACGCGCACAGGGGTACAACGCGTACCCGCACACATTGAAAGCAATGGGCCGGCCGGAGGCACCGATCGGTCCATTGCTGTTCAACGCGCACAGGGGTACAACGCGTACCCGCACACATTGAATGCAATGGGCCGGCCGGAGGCACCGATCGGTCCATTGCAGTACAACGCGCACAGGGGTACAACGCGTACCCGACACATTGAATGCAATGGGCCGGCCGGAGGCACCGATCGGTCCATTGCAGTACAACGCGCACAGGGGTACAACGCGTACCCGCACACATTGAATGCAATGGGCCGGCCGGAGGCACCGATCGGTCCATTGCAGTACAACGCGCACAGGGGTACAACGCTGCACTCGCGCACATTGAATGCAATGGGCCGGCCGGAGGCACCGATCGGTCCATTGCTGTTCAACGCGCACAGGGGTACAACGCGTACCCGCACACATTGAAAGCAATGGGCCGGCCGGAGGCACCGATCGGTCCATTGCTGTTCAACGCGCACAGGGGTACAACGCGTACCGCGACACATTGAATGCAATGGGCCGGCCGGAGGCACCGATCGGTCCATTGCAGTACAACGCGCACAGGGGTACAACGCGTACCCGCACACATTGAAAGCAATGGGCCGGCCGGAGGCACCGATCGGTCCATTGCAGTACAACGCGCACAGGGGTACAACGCGTACCGCGCACATTGAATGCAATGGGCCGGCCGGAGGCACCGATCGGTCCATTGCAGTACAACGCGCACAGGGGTACAACGCGTACCCGACACATTGAATGCAATGGGCCGGCCGGAGGCACCGATCGGTCCATTGCAGTACAACGCGCACAGGGGTACAACGCGTACCCGCACACATTGAAAGCAATGGGCCGGCCGGAGACACCGATCGGTCCATTGCTGTTCAACGCATCACTGTACATGTGACTGGCATATGTCAGCATGCCTGTCTCAGATGGACATATGCCAGCCACAGATAGCTCCCAGGGAGTGAGGGGCACACCTACATCACGACAGCCTGTCCAAACCTTATCATAAGGCATGTAAGGCTGCATTTCCTATTGTGTGTATGTTGGTGTACATGTTGTCCTGTGGGTGTCACCTGTGGGCAGCCACCCCCAGGCTGTGCACGTGTTAATGGGGACAGGATCCTGGGTGTTACGTGTACGTGACCACTGTGATGTGCAACTGTTCATATCTGTGCATGTGCCATGGTCACATTTCACAGTGGTGTTTGTGTATGTCATGTCACATACCCCGTGAGTCCCATGTGGGACGGTATGTTTGAGCCAGGGTGTCCCAGTGGCACAATAGTGATGGCCCTCCACAGTCTTTGTGCATGTAGTGTTTACAATGTCTCTGATTTCATGTGCACAATGGGAGACAGTCTCCACATCCACGTTGTGTGTGCATGGACTCTGATGTTGTGCGTGTGTGTCACAGACGTCCATGGCTCTCCTGCCATGGCAAGTGTGGCCACTACCTGTGGGGGTCATGTTTGTTTTGTTGTGGTGTACACATGATACTCCAGGTGATGCCAGTGTCCATGTGGCATTACAGGGTCCCTGGGAATGTGCCTGTCGTTGAGCTGTGGTGCCTGGGGCACATCTGTCCTCACATGTCACTGGGGGGTGACTGTGACACAGCATCATGATATCCAATGGGCCAACCTGGGACAAATTGATGCCACCTGTAGGACCGTGTTGACAGATGTTGGCCATGTATGTACCATACATGTCGTTCCGGTACTGCACACTTCATGTAGTTGTGCCTCATGATGATGTATGTTGGGATCTTGAGTGTGTTCAATGCCGCATATGTGGGGTGACTGACGATCTTGCTTACTTCTCCTCTGCACTGCAGGGCTCCTGCTGTCCATCGGCCATTCCCAGACCTGGCAACGATGGTGGAACGGGACAGCATCCGACGGTACCGCTTCACCAGGCAGCTGATTGAGGATTTGGCAGTGCAGTTGTCCCCACATTTGCAGCCTGGCCGGCCGTATCCTACAGCGCTGACCCCCAAGGTGAAGGTGATGGCAGCCCTACACTTCTTTGCCACCGGTACCTTCCAACATACTGTGGCGTCTGCTGGTGGGATGTCACAGACCATGTTCAGCCGTGTGCTCCGCGATTTCTTGGCGGCAATGTTGCTCTTCCTGAACCGGTACATCTATTTCCCTAGACTGCGACGACTCACTGACGTGAAGAGTGACTTTTATGCCCTGGGGAGGATGCCGCATGTCATTGGCTCCATTGATGGGACACATGTGGCTTTGGTACCACCACAGGCCCAGGAGCAGGCCTACAGGAACCGCAAGCACTACCACTCGGTCAATGCACTGGTGGTGTGTCTTGCAGACATGACCATCACACACGTGTGTGCCCGTTTCCCTGGTTCAGCACACGATGCCTTTGTGATGAGGAGTAGTCGCATCCCCAGGTTGATGGCACAGATGCAGAACCAGCGTGCCTGGCTTGTCGGTGTGTACTGACTTTGTGCCATTGTGTGTGATCTGATCTGTAGTATTCCGCCCACTTTTCCAAGTCAGCTGATGTGCACTTGTCTGTCCGTAGGTGACTCGGGATACCCCAACATGCCGTGGTTGCTGACACCCCTCAGGAACCCTGTGACACCTGCCCAGATGCGCTACAATGAGGCACATGGTCGGACCAGGAGAGTGATTGAGCGGACCTTTGGTCTCCTGAAGAGCCGCTTCTGCTGCCTGGACAAGACCGGAGGGTCCCTCCCATATGCCCCTGCGAAAGTGTGCAAGATTATCATCGTCTGCTGCATGCTCCACAACCTGGCAGTGCGGAAGGAGTTGCCTCTCATCCAGGATGACGATGACCAACATCCGCCACCTGTGGAGGATCCTGGCCTGGACCACGATGCCAGTGACGATGATGATGATGATGATGGTGATGGTGATGTCCGCACACAGCTCATCACCAACTTCTTTAGCTGAATGTGAGTATCCTGAGGTGTCATGTGAATGATGTGAGTTGGCATGATGTGTGGGTGGTGCTCTGGTGCTGTTGGAGTGTGTCCATGGGCTACTTGACAGGATGTGTGTTGCGATGTGTGGTGACAGGTGGGCTGTACTCCCCAACAGTGTTGACATGCTAACTTGGTTCTGGGTGGGTATCTTGTAACATGTATTGTGCATGAGTTTTGCTGTTCTGTCCTCTACTGCATTGCTTTTGACTGTGTGTCATTTCTGTCCTTCACAGGGCACTTTCAGATTCGTTTGGTCAACTGTGTCCACCGACGACGTGATTGCACATCCAGGCTGGTAGCTGTTGTGTCCCTACAGGTGATGTGCGCCACACCCATGGACTTCCTTCTGTCTACAGTTGTTGACTGTGTGCCCGCTACCAGGTGGGGTTACCTTGCATCTGTAGTGGTTACGGCATGTTGCTACTGTGTAATAAACCTGTGCTTCACTTAGTGATGTGCGTTGTCTGTGGTCACACATTTGACTGCCATTTGCTTACTGCACCTGTGGGCTACTTGACTACAACTGGGAATGGGTGTGGTGTCTGTGCATTGCACCGTCTTCCCTGGCAACATCAGTGTAGGCAATGAGTCAGATGGCCTAGGTGTGTATGTGTTGTGTAGCCCTGGTGGTGTGTCTCCCTCATATGTGTCACGTTGCCTGTACTCACATGCCTGTGTTGTCCTTGCTGTTGCAGTTCGCATACACAGTGTAATTTTGCTGTTCATCATCCCCATAACAGCACCCACGTTGGAATCACGACAGAGGCAAGTATGGTGTATTATTGTGTTTATTGTGATACATCTGTGATAATAGTGCATAGGATGGATTGTGCTGTACATGAATCTTGCAATCCCAAGTTCCTAGATGAATAGAAAGTCCAGGTAGACAGGATCCCCAGTATCGGGGCCACAGTTGTCTGACACATTGTTCCAACTTGTACTCCCCATGCAATGTGTGGGAGTAGTGTTGCCATCAACAGGGTGAACAGTCTGTGCACAAAGGCGAAAATCCAGAACAGGTTCAGGCTTCCTGGGAGTTGCGCTTGGCCATCAGCCTCTCACTTTCCCCTCCTCGGACGACCCCTCTTCTTGGGGGGGGCCCTCAAGTGCAGGCTGCTGCGGTGCAGGGGACTCTCCGCCAGAGTCCTCCTCCCTCCCTGTGGCAGTTGCAGTTTGTTCGGTACCAGATGTTGTTGGCACACAGGGAGGTGTGGACTGGTTGCTGTTCATCTGGCGGAGGCATTGTAAAATGTCCCTGTGCACCGCCGTCATCTCATGTAGTACATCCCACTTGGACTCCACGCGGGACATGTGGGAGTCCACACGTGACATGTGTGACTCCACGTGGGACATGTGGGAGTCCAAGCGGGCATGATGGGCAGCCTGCTGCTGTTTGATGTCTCTGAGGAGCCCCACTACCTGGCTGAGCTCTCCGGTGCTGGACTGGTACGCATCAGCTATGCGTACCAGTTGTGGGTCTTCATGCACACCAGCAACGTCTGCAAGCAGCGACCTCTGTCTCCCACCCCTCCCACCACCCCTGCTGACATGTGCAGTGTGTGCAGTTGCACGCACAGATAACCCTGGTCCACCTTGGGGGTTGGTGGTGGTGGTGGTGTCCATGGCCCCAGGTTGGTCCAGGGTCACTGCGCTGGTGTTGTTCCTTATTCTGTCCATGTCGGCAGGGATGGTATTCGTGGTGACAGTCGTTGGAGGGGTGGGTGCAGGGGTGCAGCTGGTGGACCTGCTGGTGCTGCAGCTGGTGGTCCTGCTGGTGCAGCATGTTGACTTGCACCGGATGTGCCAGGTTGTTCTTCATCGTCCGAGGAGGACAGAGGCTGTACGACACCAGTGAGCTCGGCATCCTCTTGAGCCTGGGACTGGGACTCCTCAGCGTCTGCTGCTGTGTCCCTATCATCACCTGTTTTTGGGAGACACAAACAATGTATGTCATGTTTCTGCAGGCATCAGTGGTTGACACACCTGACAGTTGTGACTGTGCCTCGGGGTGCGGGCCTGTACATTGTATTGTCCTAAGTCGTCACAGTCAGGGGTTGATATTGGTGTGGCACATTGTCCTGCATTATTTGGGCATTTCTATGTATTCTCTGGGGTGTGAACATGGTCTGCATTGATTGTGTTTGGTTGACAGCCAGACCTCCTTCCCACCCACCCACCCAGTCAGTTATCCCACCATGGAACGTGCTTGCATTGCAGGGAGTGTAAGTTGTCTCTCAGGATGTCAGTCAGTGGTGTCCTGCTGTTTGTTGGTGCACAGTTGCCAGCAGGGCCTTGTGCTCCCCACAGCAGTAGCCAGTGTCAGCCATCTTGTGAGTCCTTCTCCACTCCCTGTGATGTGAGCATGGTTCAGGGTGGTGTTGATGGGCCAGTTGTGAGGCTGAGCAATGTCTGTGACTACGACTCCCATCATGCTATTGCCTCCACCCCCTTCCCAGCATGCCCATGCTTCCTTCCTTTTGACTCTGCTTCCCTGTTGGGTGGGCTGGCTGTGCTGACAGGATGGCTGGGAGTGTTGTCCTGGCAGTTGTTTGGCTAAGAGTCCCAAGAGTGTCCCTGTGCTTCACACAACATAACCCAGGGTGGTGGTGCTTTGTGAGATCTTGTGTTAGGATGGAGGGCATTGCATTCTACCAGGTGGGTACTGTGGAGTTTGTGTGGGGGGGTGTGAGGGGAGGTGCTTGTGACTATGGTCAGTGCTGCAAGTCCCCCTTCCCACCCAGCTAGCCGGATATCCCACCATGGAACGTGCTTGCATTGCAGGGAGTGTAAGTTGTCTCTCAGGATGTCAGTCAGTGGTGTCCTGCTGTTTGTTGGTGCACAGTTGCCAGCAGGGCCTTGTGCTCCCCACAGCAGTAGCCAGTGTCAGCCATCTTGTGAGTCCTTCTCCACTCCCTGTGATGTGAGCATGGTTCAGGGTGGTGTTGATGGGCCAGTTGTGAGGCTGAGCAATGTCTGTGACTACGACTCCCATCATGCTATTGCCTCCACCCCCTTCCCAGCATGCCCATGCTTCCTTCCTTTTGACTCTGCTTCCCTGTTGGGTGGGCTGGCTGTGCTGACAGGATGGCTGGGAGTGTTGTCCTGGCAGTTGTTTGGCTAAGAGTCCCAAGAGTGTCCCTGTGCTTCACACAACATAACCCAGGGTGGTGGTGCTTTGTGGGATCTTGTGTTAGGATGGAGGGCATTGCATTCTACCAGGTGGGTACTGTGGAGTTTGTGGGGGGGGTGTGAGGGGAGGTGCTTGTGACTATGGTCAGTGCTGCAAGTCCCCCTTCCCACCCAGCTAGCCGGATATCCCACCATGGAACGTGCTTGCATTGCAGGGAGTGTAAGTTGTCTCTCAGGATGTCAGTCAGTGGTGTCCTGCTGTTTGTTGGTGCACAGTTGCCAGCAGGGCCTTGTGCTCCCCACAGCAGTAGCCAGTGTCAGCCATCTTGTGAGTCCTTCTCCACTCCCTGTGATGTGAGCATGGTTCAGGGTGGTGTTGATGGGCCAGTTGTGAGGCTGAGCAATGTCTGTGACTACGACTTCCATCATGCTATTGCCTCCACCCCCTTCCCAGCATGCCCATGCTTCCTTCCTTTTGACTCTGCTTCCCTGTGGGGTGGGCTGGCTGTGCTGACAGGATGGCTGGGAGTGTTGTCCTGGCAGTTGTTTGGCTAAGAGTCCCAAGAGTGTCCCTGTGCTTCACACAACATAACCCAGGGTGGTGGTGCTTTGTGGGATCTTGTGTTAGGATGGAGGGCATTGCATTCTACCAGGTGGGTACTGTGGAGTTTGTGTTGGGGGGGTGTGAGGGGAGGTGCTGGTGACTATGGTCAGTGCTGCAAGTCCCCCTTCCCAGCCAGCCAGCCAGATATCCCACCATGGAACGTGCTTGCATTGCAGGGAGTGGAAGTTGTCTCTCAGGATGTCAGTCAGTGGTGTCCTGCTGTTTGTTGGTGCACAGTTGCCAGCAGGGCCTTGTGCTCCCACAGCAGTAGCCAGTGTCAGCCATCTTGTGAGTCCTTCTCCACTCCCTGTGATGTGAGCATGGTTCAGGGTGGTGTTGATGGGACAGTTGTGGGGGGGCAATATGTGTGACTGCGACTCCCATGATGCTATTGGCTACACTGACTTGGCCAGCATACACAGAATTCCTTCCTTTGAGTGGTCTTCACTGTGTGTTGGTGTTGTTGTGGTGGCTACATGTGTGGATGTGTGTGTTAGTTCTATTTGTGCCACTGCCTAGCTGTAGTTGTGGTTGTGTTTGTACATGTGTTGGCACAGTTGGATGTGACATTTTTGATGGCATGTGTTGTGTTTATCTGACTGACATACACATTTTGGGATGATTCTGTTCTAGTTGCTGTGTAATTGCTATGAGTGCATGGTTTGACTCTCCCCTTGACAGTGATGTGTGTGTTTTGTGGCAGTTTATTGTGTACATTTGTTGTGTACTCACCAGGCTCTGGGATGTTCTCTAGTCCATATACGCTCACTGGCGGAAGGATGGCCCGCACCTTCTCCTCCCAGGGCCTGAGGTATATTGGCTTGGCAGGAGGGCCACTGCCGGTGTGTTGGCTGTTGATGTAGTCTATCTTCAGCAGGTCCCGTACCCTCCTGCGCACGTCATACCACCTGTTCTGGATGTCCGTCTTTGTGCGCCGACATGGTGATTGGGCGTTCACCCTGTTGATGATCCTCTCCCACATCTTGGTTTTCTGCGACATGGGGGTCTGTTGGACCAGAGTGCCAAACAGCTGTGGCTCCACCCTGAGGATCTCGTCTACCATGACTTCCAATTCACTATCTAGGAACTTGGGATTCTTCTTGGGGGCATGGTGATGGGTGGTGATGGTGGGTGATGTGTGTGTTGGTGTGCAGGTGAGGGTGTGTGGGTGTGTGTTGTGCTGGGTGTATGTGAGGTAGGTATTTGTTGGTGTGCTGATGGTGTGTGGCTTGTGTGAGGGATGAGCTGTGGGTGTGTGGTTGCTTTCTCTTGGGTGCTGGCAGTGGAATGGCATTTGCAAAGGCTCATGGTAGTGATTTGTGTCCTTTATATAGGTGGAGTTGTGGGTGTGTCTTTGTTCTCTGTCCCCACCCCCCCAGTATTTATTGGCTTGGTAATTGCTTGTTTGGCCTTTTTTGGTTGATTTTTCCTTTGTGCTGTTTGTGTATGTTGGAAACGTTCTTGTGACCGAGTCGGACCCTGCATTGGTCTCGTACGGTGTTTTCCGTTTCGTTCACGCTGTGTGTGCAGTTTTGTATGCTGCGTACGCGTCGGTCACGGTGTATTGTGTTGCTTCGGCTCGGTTTTGTATGCGTGTCGGTCGTACGGCTTGTCCTCCGTCCGACTCGGTCGTGTTTTTCGCGCCTTGCATCGTACTTTGCGGGTTGGAGTTGGCGGGTACGATTCGGTCGGATTTGTTCCGGGTGCGTGTCGGTCGGTTGGATTCGCGTGTTTTTCCGGCCGGATTGCTATTTTCCGAGCGGCTCGGTCGGTCGGCTTGGTTTCCTGACGTGTCGGTCGGATTTATCGCGGCTTGCATCGTACTTGGCGTGTCGGGCGCCACTGGTACGTGTCGGTCGGTAATTTTTCCGGCTCCGAGTCGGTCGGTGCTTTTTCCGGCCCGAATCGGAATCGACCCCTGAGTGTTTTAACACCGGAATGTAAAGATTGGAAAGGATTAAAGAAAGCTTTTGTCCTGAAGAAGGTGGTCAAAATTGTGAAACGCCCACCGAAACGCGTCAACACTAGTTGTTTGTTAAATTTGTTTCTCAAAACCAGCAATTACACAGAGACAGAGAATTTTATTCTTTGCTGCTTGCTGTTTATTTTATTCAAATTAACGGCCAGATGACAAATGCTATTGTCTTTTTCTGTTTTTTTCCTTTCCAGGAATGTTATGTATTTATTGTGAATTTCTGTGATATATTTTGTCATATCCTTAGGGATTTTTTAATGTAACTATTGTATTTCATGTTTTTAACAAATTTTGAATATTTCATTAAATTTTGTACTAGTGCTTTCACATTCCGAGTATAGCATTGATTGACGGATGTATGTGTGTGTACGTAGGACGATAGAGGATATATGGTGACATTGGCTATACGAGGATCTCCAAAGGGAAGATATATTTTTAACTTTTGAGTTACTGGGTGCTTGGTCCCTTTGGATTAGTTGAGCCCCTTCTCCTCGATTTTCAGGATATTTAAAATTATACCTAGCCAATTCAATTAATTAACCCAGTCCTCTAAACTATGAAAACTTACATTACTAAACCTTTCCGAATATATGAATTAGTAACAAATCCATATAGGGCCAAGGCAACTCCTAGCTCACAAGCGCAACAGAATCGCTCATGTCTCTACTCATATTCTCCTTACTTCACCTGAGAATTAAATTCAGGTTTAATCAAAAGTGCAAAAATGATGGAATGGAATAATTCCCTGAGAAACTGGTTAAGAAACCTAGACCCCAGAACTAACATTTCACACTTTTTTGTCATCTACAGGTGCACAGACTCAGGGCCTGTCTACGTTCTATATTAGGGGTCACAGAGAAAAAGAAGATACTGAGAGGACAGCCGAAAACAATGAAATCCCTTTCCCAAGCACTTCCAGTAACATCTTTATCATATGTTTTGCCCGGAAAGTTGCTCTCAGTATTCAGTTTTTGCCCCTATAGCTACATGTGTATGTTGGACGTTTTCAATTGCATATTAATTACAAATATTTTAAAAGGCCGATGCACAGTAATTCATTTTTAAAAATATATACAAACATTCACAATAATAGCCACAGAGCAAACTAGCCATCCCAGAGCTTCAGCGGTGTCCAACCTCTCACCCCATCTCAAGCATGCAATAATAAATCAGTACCCGAGAACAAAAAAAAAGAAGCATAAAGGATTTTTTCTGATCTGAAATGTCTGAACCATTTTCCATTTAAATGCAAATCTGTGTTTCTTTCAAATGGGATTACCATCACGAACGCACAGAATACTAAACCAAAAGCAACCAAGGACACTGGGTGGAGCTGATGCATAGGGTTTGATCTCATTTTGAATATGAATAACCCTGCTGTATTTTCTTTGATCAGACCCTCTTGTATTTTGAGGAGCAGCGTTGTGCTGTTCTTTTTTAAAAGCACTTAGCAAAATATGAGTGCTTCTCATTTACGGAGCATGTATATTAATGCACAGGTCATAAAGAACAGCACATGACACGTTTACAAAGCCTGATTTACCCTCCAGTGATATATACTGCAGACAGAAATCGAGTCCTACCACTGCATTATAATGATCCGAAGGCGCGGTGTTTTATCGCCGAAAAACTCTTTTAAGAAATGAAGCTCACTGCATCCTATTGATTCAAGCAGAGAATCTCGGGACATAAGTCATCGGTGTTGACACTTTCAAATACATAAAACGTGACATCTGCTCTTACCAATGCACTACAGCAGCTGTAAATCACCAGAGAGAAAAAGCAGTTCAATGTCATTCCAGCCGGCATAAGCGATGGTTTACAACTGAAAGATAAAAATAGTCATGCGCGGTTTCGGTGACACACAGACCACTTTTCTACTGCAGCATTGTATGGTCTAATGTTTCTGTGGGCCTGAGCTGCACACTGACAATTGCAGGAAGCGCGGATTCTCTCTGCACCCACTGACAAAAATGTGTTGTTTGCGGTGATTCTCTCAATACATTATCCCGCCTGCAACACTGTCAGTCCATCTGGGTTTCTGAGCGGTTCTATGCAGCAAAAACTGTATTATGATAATGATGTATAGCTGCTAACAGGAAGAAACGCTCGGAAGGCTTGGGGAATATGGTAACTGGATCGCCGACAAACATTAATATACAGGAACAAATGTAATATTTATTAAATGCCTATCACTTCAAAGTTGTGCACCATAATCTTAATGTTTTTGAAAGATAGGGTTTAATATCTGATACGCTTAAAAAGGGTCACCTATATTTATCCGCAGCCATATTGGGATTATTTGCTGTCTGTATGAAGAGCTTTTCTATGCTGTCTGCTCTAAATGTACTGTCGACCGAACTTGTTTATCTACACATAATGGAGCGCTTAACTTAAATAGGAAAATGCCAATTTGGGATACAGGCACAAGCAAAAAAGTAGATTAATTTTAAGGGTCTCGTATTAGCCATGGCAGGGCTGTTGCCTTTTGTTTCAAAACATGTTTAGTTTTGATCTGGTCACAGACCTCTTCTCTTGTATGTTGTCACACAGAGACATCCGTCAAGCTCCTTATTTTTCATACTTACCCAAGCAAAGCACTGGAGATACTCCATGAATCCCTTTTATTAAATGCCCATTTTCTGTCCCCTGTTCACTACACTGCAGTTTTACTTTTCCACTTGTCTTCCCAACTTACTCATTTTCCAGTTTTTACCCCTGCCCTGCTGCTGCATCTTCATGTCTCTCAAACTGTACCTGTTTGATCCTGGCACATTTTGTGGGCTCTTTCTGAGGAGACAAACGAGCGGTTTCAAAACAACATAAACAGATGATGGACAGAATGCTGAACATTGTCAAACTTTCACCTACAGTCACAGATCTGGGTTAAATCCATAGTTTTTTTTGCTCACCATGCCACCCCAGTTTGGACCCAGTCAAATACAAATTAGCTTTGACCCTGTTCCCCATGGCAACAGTCCAGCCCGAACTGTCAGGCCAGGTCCTCCCTGGACCGGACATCAGGCATCCTGGGACCGGTTTTGGGGTATCACCCCTCATCAACCAGGCTAGTTTGTATCAGTTTCAAAACAGACATGTCAGAAGCAAATAGAACCAGTGAAATAAAACACTGGACACAATGCCCCGTCAAAACTGAGGCTGGTACTGCATGTGTTACTGGAAGTGGTTCAAGTTTACATGGAAACTATTCGGACATGTAGACACAGACCAGCAGAGATACTGAGAACCTGGTGAGCAATCAGCCAGTTTGTAATGTCAGTGGAGCCCATAGAGTTTGCTCCTCTGATGGAGAAATACTTCCGAGGCAGGCTGAAATCTCTGTTCCTTTAGCAGATGCTTCACTGAAGGCATCAAACTTTACAGAGTGAGTACAATGTTTGTTGTGTCTGCTCTGAAAGGTTTTTGTTTTCATTAAAAAACTCCCAAAGCGGGTGTCTGTTTTCTGAAAACAAATATTTAATGCTCCCCGATACACATGGGGATTTTTTCTCTGGGTAATTGTTGAATTGCCCTCGCTGGAGCTGCAACGCCTCCCATGGTGTTCATAGGAAGGGAATTCAAGAGAGAGTCACCCCTATTTAAATAATGTGGGCTGTCCACAACTGTGACCTGGTGACCTAGTGGCAGACTAGCCATCTAGTCAGTTCACAGGTCTGTTTCTGAAGTGGAGCAGAAGAGGCTCTGCTACCAGAAATCCTGCACCTTCGCCCACCACTAAATGTGGTAGGGGAACCATGAGTTTGACGGAGTGAGAGCACTGCTGATTTATGGCAGTGCTTCTGCTCTACCAAACTCTAAATGACCCCCAAATCTTTCACGGGGTGTTCTGGTTCACCCATACATATAGCATAACTTTGGTTGATCTTTCTATGTAGACTCCTAAACCCTATTCTCTTGGCTGTTATCCACAGACCAGGAGCCTTCCAGAGCAACAAGGTCTGCAAGGAAGTGAACGATCTTTGAAGAATGTTATCATGTAAAGTTCAAACTCATGCAGATTTAAAAGGAGCGCAACTTCAGTTTCTCACATGAAAGAAGATGTAGAGCTATGTCTTCATTTGTACAAAAGGAATGAGGGGGAATCAGGCTTAGTAGTGTGTCCGTTTGTTAACTTTTGTGCCTTCAGTAGTTCCTGAATATATTGCATATCTGGGCAAAACTAGAAGAAAACAGAATCAAGACAAGAAGAAAACACAATCATAGTGCTTGATTTACCGACATACATTTCAGACAGGTATCCTCGGTTTAAGAAAGGTAAGTAACAAGGTGTATAGTTTTTCCATGTTTCAGCGGTCTCTCCCATCTGAGTCCTCAGCACTGCATTCAGTTAAATGGCCATTCCCTCCCTCTACATGTCTCAATTTTCTCATCCCTTGCATACATGTGTTACAGGGCCTGTATATTGACCAGGGTTTCCAGATGTCTTCCAGATTCTTTGCAAAGTTCCTTGGGCACACTCTTCCTTCATAGTCCTATTTTTCGGCACACATGTATTTGAACATTATTTTGTCAGGTTTGGAGCCTCTCAGCTATCGCAGAGTTTAGCTATGTCACAACAGGCGAAATCAGCCCAAAGGTATGTTAGCATGTTGTGGAAGTGGATCATCTCACCAAATCACCAGTATAATGAGATTGCTGCCATTAACCTGTCTAATCATCAGTATCCACTTCAAACAGGCATTAACGCCACCCCAGAGCCATATGGTACGAAAGAAATACCCTGACTGCCCACAGCCCCTATGGAAAGATCTTTGCCTGTTCTCCCCATTAGCAGCACCCTTTTTCTGATTAAATATATTCTGTATAGCAACGTAACATGCACTAGTCTAAAGCAAGCTCTAATATCCATGTCCCACTGATGTTTTAGGGTCACCTCCTACTCTGTGTCATTTAACTCTCCCATATCCCTCTCCCAGGACGTGTTCAATTTAGTTTAATTTATGAGGTGCCTAGTTGTTCACTAGGGTCTTGTGGACCAATGAAACTGCCTTCTTTGGTAATGCTTTAGACAATACACTATGTTGTAACGAGGAGACAACAGGGATCTGAATGACTCCCTCAATGTGTGCTTGCAGCGCAAGACTACGCTGGAGACACTGGAATCTTTTAGAGCTTTCCATTTCATACTGTGCCAGTTGCTGTTTGAATGGTTTCAGCAGTTTGTATTGCTGCAATAATTTACCCTTGGTGCAGTATTAAGCAACAACAGCGAAAATAGGACTTAGAATATCTGATCCTATGAAGCTGGGTTGGGAATCACCAACATACCCCAGTGAAGGCGATAATAACCATTACGAACGTCCATCTTCCATCATTTTCTCTTTGGAGTCAGATTCTGATCACCTAGGTGATCAATCTGGTCCATGATATGTAAAGCTGATATTTAGGTCTAAAGCTGCAAGACTAGCATAGTGATCACATCTTAAGCTACTACGCCTACTGATATGGGACTTTCTAATTTTGTTTTTCCAGGTACCTGCTCCATATGTGACTATGTGCTTTGCCACTATATATATATATATATATATATATATATATATATATATATATATATATATATATATATATATATATATATATATATATATACATATATATATATATATATACACACACACATCAGATACTATTATGAACTGTACTCAGTTTATGCAATTTGTAGATAATTTTCTTTATGCATACACCCCCCTCATCTCTATACTGCTGAGTGGAGTCACCATCCTTTTGACTTTTTATTAAATTCTATTTTATTTAGTTACAGTATAGTTACCAACCCCAGTCCAATATGCACAATATACTATAATGTAGTTTGATCGACACATTTGGCGCAAACGGCTTCTTCCAAAGGTGTTGAAATAAAGAACGGACTTGGTTTGAAAATACCAAAGTTCAATTGGGCATGATTGCATCGTGGGGAATTATTTAGTCCAAAGCAAAGGTCCACAAACCTGGAAGAACCAACATTTAATATTAGCACCCACCCACCAACTGTTCTGGGAGGTGCTCAAAAGCAAACCTCTTCCTCCAAACTCTTGACACACAGCTCATCATCATCATCACTGATTCAATCTGTGTGGCTTGTCCTCAAAAACATCAGTGCTTCAGTCTCAACGTCCTTTACTTATAGCAAAATGCTGCCCCCTGCAGTGCTCTTGTGGCCACATCGCATGCCCCACAAATCACCTAGAATCAATACGCAGTGATAACAGCGGTATGACAAAAACTGAAAGACGCCACACAACCTTTTATCACAGCCACTACTCACTCCCTGGTATCAGTCTCCACATTTCACAAATGCAAACATTCCTTGAATGAAGACATAAACGGGCAGAAACCATACGCAAGGAAAAAAAAAACAAGATGATTTGGAATTGATCTCTTTAACTCTAATTACGAATATCCTAACAATACATCAGGACGGCTCTCTTGGAGAATTCAGCTTACTGTTTAACAAGTTCCGACTAATTTTATTAACCTGTACATCAGAGAAGATCAGCCCCCTCTGGGTTTAATTAGAGGAAAATTCAATTTAAATCCAAATGTCAACAGTGGTTACTAATTATGGCAGGGCCTTGGACGAGACATCCAGTCTGAAATCAGGCAGTTCCCTGGTAACAATTAACTGTTTCTTTTTTCCCTTTTTTTCTTGAGTTACAAGCCCATCAAGAATTGTTTTAAATAAATTGTGATTCGGCTTGGGACACTGCTGACATGAGCGAGCACCTACTGCGAAGGTGCAGACATGCAGAAGAGGATGCCAACTTAAATTATAGAAATGTCTCAAAACATAGAGCTGAAGAATAGACAGCTCTTAAAGTAGGTCAGGGTCAGAAGCGCAGATCCCCGCCCCTCCCCCAACATGCAAAACAAACATGTCCACTGTCTGAATAGAAATCCCCTTTGTTATGCCTCCGACAAGAATGCATTACTGCAAGATATTTATTTCCATAAAATTACCAGCTGCGAACACAAAAGAATTAATCTTTCTATTACCGGTTTCCTTTGCGCCTTTCATATTATGATAAAAATACAAAAATGCATTACTCAAAATATATTTTGAAATGCTTGCAAACAAAAAAGAGAAGTCTTTTTCAGCCGGTCTGCTTTGTTCCGTCCTAATAGAACGTAATAGCTGTCACAGTCTCGAATAAAACAAACAAAAAAACGGGCAACCATGTCGAAAAAAACACCATGGTTGACAGAAAATCCCAGGGAAAAACTAGTCATTTTGCTGCAAAGCAAACACTGATATGTGATCTAAAAGCGCTTCACGTTGCAGTTGCCCGGGTTCAGTCCTTTCAGTTTTTCCGCCCCCACCGTCTACCTGGCAACACTGAGGATAACACTGAAAAACACATCCATCTGCAGAGCCCCACATTTCATCCTCGGTCCCAAGTTGTGTGTATCCTGTTTTTAGCAACGCGCAACAGCCACTTTTAGAAGCAGAACACTATTGATGACCCATGTAGGGAATGAGTACAAATCCATATTTATAAGATTGCAATGATTTTCGGTGAGTGTAATTTACAAAATGTGTAATTATGTGTTTCCCCTTTGGGGATTCATATCGCAATTGTGTGTAATTATTCTGGAAAAGCACACTGGCGGTTCTAAAAGTAATTTTGAAAACGCTTCTTCAGTGGGAATGGGAGTGCAATCAGCTTGCTTCAGAGAGAGACTTTTATATTCAATATATCGAGCACTGAAGGTATCACGCAAAAGCAAGAATATATATTTTTAATGAGTCTGCTCTGTGAACACATAAAATGGAAATAATGTTGATCTAATCAAAAGTACTGCACGGTGAAAGATGAAGGGAGTGTGTTTGGAACTCAGGGCTTCCAACCACGATTATTTTTACAGATCTGGGGGATGTTGCTTGCAGCTCACAATACTGTAAACACTACACAGACAAAATCCCAGCATTGTTTTCAGCAGCCCCGAAACAGCACTGGACTCCCACAGAAAAAAGAGCAAAACAGCACATCACTCCAATATGTAACTGGTGTTAAACAGCACTCTGGTGCAAATTAGCACCACCCAGGTAGTGCCTGTTAATCAGGCCTGTTTGCTCAGACGCTGAAAGGGGAGATAATGATTTTCAAAATATAGCTAAATGGCATTATATTTCACATTTTGTAAAGGCAGGCTTTCGGATAAACCGGCAACATTGATTTGTCACTCAGTGTGGAAAATTACGAATGAAAATAGCACTTTTGGGTAAAGATTAACTTGGCTGTAGTCAGAATCGTCGCAAATGATGCACCACTAATGTTTATGGCTAGACAGTTGTTTCATTGCCCTTCTACATAAGTGTGTTATCTTCCTGCTCTGCAAGATTATGACTCACAATCCTAATTCACCATCTGGCCTGCCCTGTAGACAAATATAGACTTAAAAGCCAGCATTTCTGAGACCACTGTTTACATTTAATCTGCTCAAACAAGCAGTTTTAAACATTTTATTGCTAAGATTTTGGAGGTCTTTTGGAAATTGTTATATGCTACCACTGCACTCACACGTTATTAATTCCATTTGCTTTAAGTATGCATTGCATGCACGCCGCTGTTTTATTTTATACTGTAACATCTGTCTTTCCATTATTCCAAAAAGTAATTTGCCGCTGCTCTGGGACTGGTGAGGGCAAGTGTTATCTTTTTCAGCTGTTAAAGAATTCTTCGATGACGCCTGTAGTAGCCTCAGATTCCTCGCTGTAGCCCTTGACGACCACAAAGCTGCAGCAGACTACTGCCTTTAGCATTTTGCTTTCTCTGGTTGGGAAGCACCCCACTCACACAGCTACTCCCCTCATCAAGCTGATCTTCTACCAGTAGGCCACGCCTCAACGAACTTGAAATCCATAGGCTTGTCACAATTGGAAGCAAGTACTCAAAAGTGAGCACGGCAGTAGTCCAAGGCAGGGCCGGACTGGCCATAGCGGGCACCGGGCGTTTCCCCGGTAGGCCGCTAGGGTGGGGGCCAGTTTTGGACCCCTGGGGGGCTGTGTTTGTTACCGGGGGTCGGCAATATCGGCTCCCTGTAACAAAATCGGCCGAAACCGGCCCTCGCAAACTGCTCGGCTGCACTCCCCTCACCCCAGGGGGGCTGGCTGAGCAGTTTGCCAGGGCCGGTTTCTGTTCCCAGTCCGGCCCTGGTCCAAGGCCTGGATAGCTTCACGGATGCTACAGGGTAATGCACCATGGATGATTAAGGATCTTTAGCACTCACTGCAGAGCATTGCAGATCTCTATTACAGCTTTAGCAGCAGCGTGCTTTGGCCATTGTTAGGTTATCAGGGAAATCTCACTGGACTAATTTCCTGGGCCGTAGGCAACTATCCCACTAATCGACCTAGAGCTCTGGGCATGCTTAATGATACACGTTGAACTTTTCTGCAGAAAAAACTGCAACTACTAGAAGTTGCATCATTAATCAGCATTTATATAGTGCAGCACGATCACCCCTAGAAGTATCTGTACGCTGAGGGTGCCGTATCTCTGTCAAAGAGCCAGATCTTGAGTTTCTTCCTGAAGTCTGTCAGGGAAGGTGCTGTTTGGATGTGGAGCAGCAGGTCGCTCCAGGTTTTGGCGGCAATGTAGGAAAAGGCGCGACCCGCGCTGCAGCTGCAACGGATGCTGGGGGTTTGAATGAGTACAAGAGAAGAGGAGAGCAGGCATCTTTAGGGAAGATGGAAGCTCAGTCAATGGTTGATGTAGGCTGGGCCTTGATTATGTAGAGCTTTGTAGGCGAGCATGAGGATCTTGAACTGGCGTTTTTTCTGGATGGGGAGCCAGTGGAGGTTTTTGAGGTGTGGGTGATGTGGGTCTATTTGGGGAGGTCCAGTATGAGTCTGGCTGGGGCGTTCTGTATAGTCTGAGGAGCTGAGTGGAGATGCGGGCGTAGAGAGTGTTGCCATAGTCAAGGCGGCTGTGTGATGGTCTTTCTGGTGTTGATTGGGATCCATCTGAAAATTCTGCAGAGCATGCCGAAGGCGTGGAAGCAGGAGGAGGCAACTGCGTTGACTTGTCGTTTCATGGTCAGTTCACTGCCGAGGATGATGCCTAGGTTGCATGCGTGGTCTGTCGGTTAGGGTGTTGGTCCGAGTTCTGCTGGCCACCAGCTGGGGTCCCAAACGAAGGTGTTCTTTCCGAAGATCAATACTTCCATCTTGTCAGTGTTGAGTTTGAGGCAGTTGTCTCTCATCCAGCTGCCTCAATGAGAAATTTCCTTTGATGTGTTAAAGTCATAACTTTGTGGTCAAATACTTCATGCACTTTCATTTGATTAGCATCAAAACACTAGCAGTAATAATGTTTTTCTACATGCAACCAGTGTTGTGTATTTAATGAGACGGAAGATTAAAAAATATCGAAAAATGGGTTGATTTTTTTTAGCATACAGCTTTAAATATTTGAAATAATATAAAAAGTTGAATGTTTTAAATATGTTTAATGAATCTAGCTTATGGTTAATGATTAGGGTAATGGATGGTGTTAGGGTTAAGGTAATGGGTAAGATTATGACAAGGAATGCATTGGGTTTAGGGGTTAGGTAGGTGTAATGGTACATCATTGAGTCAAGGTCAGGGTAAGGAATCAGATGAAGGTTAAAGTAGGATTAGGATCAGTTTAGGTTAGTTTTAGGGAGTGGGGCAGTATTAGAATGCGGGAAGCTATAATTGTTCAGGTTTTCTTGGGGTTTGAGTAAAGCTAGAGGTAGGGGATGGGGTTAGGATTTGAGGGTGAGAGTAAAGGTTGCAGATAGGTTTAGGATATAGGTTAAGTGTTACTCTGTGGTCAAGGTGCATAGGAAGTAATTTGCAACATTTTTACCAATGCAAACTAGTTGTTCTAAGTGAACTATCTGTAAATCACAAACTTATAATCACAGCCTTTATTAGCCAATATGTCTAACACTGGATTTTTGTAGGTGACTCTTTTACATACAACCGTTCATTAGTGTGTACCTGTATCTTACACCCCAACAACTCTGAATTGCAGTTTTCATTCTCGGCCAGACACATTTTGGGATACAATGACTTCTTTAGATTGCTTCCTAAGGCTAGACAGGTGATTCTGTTGTGTTTCCTTTATCTCGATGAAGACAAGGCTCAATATTTCACTTGAGGGGATTCAACTTGCAGTTCATCCCATGGAGCTTCAGAAGTGTGTCACCATTCCATTGTGGGAGCTCTGCAAAACTCTCCTCTCATCCAGCAAAATCGAGCCATCACTACAAGGTAAACTCAACTGTGGAAACCAGAGTTCCAGGCCTGTGGTTGCATGAACCAGTGACACATGTTTCTCTGCTGTACATCTAATTTTACAGTCTAATATGCCAGTGCTAGCATATTACGAGAAGCTAATGTCATGCTAAAACTCGTACACTATCCACTATACAGTTAGTAGACATTAAATGTGACATTTCCAACACTTTGCTTTGCACAATCTCTACTTAAGACACTACTTTTCATTACAATTTCATTGGGCAGGTTTCAAGGGCAACAAAATGTAACACTGATGCCCTCAATTACCATGATTTTCCGAGACGTGGAAGGCTGTCCCTGAAGCTCGCTGATGACCAAAATATCTACATGCAGTCAATCGTCTGAATTCGTAAATGCTTGCGCCTTTCCACCACAAATTAAACAGTGTTACATTTTTTCATGTTAGACTTGCTTGAATAATTCGCTGTCAAGGATCATTTCAGTGTCATGCTTGCACTCTAAAAACATTGAATCATATAGCAGAGACTGGCCTCAATTTGTCAAAATTGCACTATCCATCAGTGGAAAAAGAATTCTGCACAGCGTTAATATAGACCTTCGCCCTGCTGGCTGAGGTTTAGAGCTGTGTGCTCTAACAAACAGCCCTAGAAATAGTACCTAATCCAAGAAGGGACAGGGCCCTGCCCTTTCTTCCTCAGAAGTACAGTGCCCCAATTCAAAGATTCAAATGGCATGATCAGAGAATTGACGTACCTATGGGTGTTCAAACAATTTACCCACCACTTTTCGCTCCTGAATGCCCAATAGTTTTAATACGTTTCTGGGACCAAATCTGGTGCAAGATGCTCGTTTGTACATTGACATAAAGCATATGGTGAGCCTGGACTGGCCCTGTGCACTACACTACAGAAATAGCACAGTGTCAGTTTAGGCTCATGCGGGCAGAACGCATGAATGAGATGGGGAGCCCAGGCTGGTATCCTGTACATATGCACAAGGTATGTGTGTGTCTGTCCTGGATAGAGCACAGAGCACTGCAAAAGGCTTTTGCAAGGGAACTAAATGGACTGTACTTATTGGTTGAAAGTAAATTCAATCTCGTTAAAAAAATCTATTTGTGACATCATCTTCTCAAGGCCACTAAACTCGCAAATTCATCGTGATAGACAGCTGACTACTGGGCACACAATGAAGGAGCAGAGGGTAACAGGTGTAAGACAAGAGTAACTCAGCCCGCCAAACCAAAAAATGGGTATTTCCTGATGACAGGTATAGACACCAGATAACCTGCATTTTCTCAGATGAGATACATTGGTTTTGGGTCGACAAAGTGGCAGGATAAATTCGAAATATATCGACTTCAGAGCACAGGGGCCATCCATATAAAAACAGTATGATAAAAATTACAATCACAAAATACATAGGTCGTACTGAAGAAACAACTACATAAATGTAAAATTATCATTGATTAATAATTTCATCATTATGAACTGATATCTCATTTTTTGTAAAAAAAAAACAAATATAATGATATGCTTGTGTCTAATACACAAACATCTTTCTGAAATACTGTAATAAGAGGATGAATGTTATGAATTGCAAATTATTTTTCATTACACAAATCCAACATGGTTCTGTAAGCGATGTGAAAGGAAGGTCTAACCAGGGAAATGTAGCACTTAATATATTTGGCCATGTTCTTGATTAACTTCCTAATAGGAGACCAAATACACTTTGTGTGTACTGCCTAAGACAGATGCAGTTCCCACTGAGACACTTAAAAAGTGCTGTTCCTTAGACCCACAGGACTACAAGGTTTCCTATACCATTACACCCTTTAGAGCGGACGGCCATGTAGGCCATGCTCCACAAAGTGAAGTTTGTGCAGTGGTCACAGTTTGGTTAAATCTGGCACGACCTGTTTAACTCAGGCCATGCCTGGCCTTCTGAATTCTACTCTTTCTACCATCACTGTAGTCAGAACAAAATCTCACAATTTCACTACATTTATCAGGTATCCTGTTTAGACCCCTCTCTGTGCCCCAACCCAGTCGAGGGTGGCAAGTTCACTTATAAAGCCATGCATCTGGCTAACCAAGTCAATTCAAGCCTTGTGTCCGATTCCTATCTGGATTTATTACTCAATGATCTTAGAACAGCAGCCTATTTTCCCATCACTAGTTAACAGTGAAAAATAATTGTTTCATTTAGTTCCTATTCCAAGTTTTCTTTAATTTGTCTAGATTTCGCTTGTAGTTTGCCATTTCTGAAAAATTTACTTGTATATATTTTGCTGTGTAACATTACTAAAGTGTATGCATTTATTTGCAGATACTTTTGTAACATTTCTTTGTTTACTGTATGATTTAAAAATAATAAAAACAATCCATATATACATTCTAACAGGAGACAACAGTCTATAAAAAATATTCAATATGTATCCAAAAAACATCAGTATTTATTTAACCTCACAACTGATCTATCGAGATGGACCAGTGACCGAGATTTGAACTTCTTTCTACATATTATGTATTTATGTATATATATATATATATATATATATATATATATTATATATTATTTATATATATATATATATATATTCTATGACACTTCATACAAGCATTTCTCGTGGGCCACCTCTATGAAAGGTTTGAGGGGTGACTCTATATTTAATAAGGACTTAAATTTGCAAAGGCCCCAATCATATTCATGCCCAGTGCCTCGTAGATTTCTCAACATGAAAAAAAGACTTTATAAAAATAGCTTAATCAACCGAAGTGGCTGAACGCTGTGTCAGAATTAGTGTGTACTTGTACTAATATTTGTTATTTCATGTTAATGTCCAGTAGATAAATATGCACATTATCTAGAACCCCCTCCAACAAGAAAATAAATGCATTAAGATTCTGCTTATTCTACTGTCAACATATCAAGACATCATCAATATGACAACCCACTTCACACGTTTCTTATGCCATCTGTTACACACGGTAATGCACGGTTAAGTCTTTTCAAACTTATTTACATGTAAATTAGGTGCAGGTGACACCACAGTACCACGCACAGATGTGTCTCTTATGTGCAGATAAACATTTCTATATAAAGCACTGTTTTATTCTAAGACCAGATTTAGAAACTCAATTTGTAAATTAGGTGATGGAATTTTTTCACTCAAGGATATAATGTATTTTTCTACATTTAAACAAAACGTTGGGGTTCATTTGTATAAAATATTTGATTACAGAGTTACAAGATAAATCACATTCCTTTTGTTCATTGCACCTATCTTTGTGATAGGGTCTCTTGAAGGCCTCTATGAACAGATGGAGAAGGAAACTCACAAGAAATGACCAGCTTTTGGATTCAATAGCATAGTATTTAATGACCGTGATATTTATTTGTACAGAATGTTAAAAAAGTATCTATAAAAAGGAGGGTGGGGGTGGCTGGAGCGAAAGGATTCGTTTTGGTCCATCACACATCCTCCCAAATCTGTAAAACTCGTGTTGTGACGTTTTGTGTGTTTGGTACTTAGATGAAATCTTCCTTTAAGTTACCAACTACCGGGTCCTAGGAGTCTCCCTTCAAGATACACTGATCCTCACCCACCTGGGTGGCGTGCTTCATCATAAGGTTGTGCTTCATGTTTGGTGGAGTGTGCCAACGGGGTCCACGGTAGAGCTCTTTTTTTTTTTAAAGATCAACGGACTCCGAGGTTGAGACAATTATTTTTTTAGATATGGCTTTTGCATGTGATTTAAAATTACCTGTGGTTAGGTTCTTAGTTTATTATTATTTTTAATTTACACTATCCAAGATAAGGGTAAAAGCCAAGGATGGACCACTGGAATTTATAATCCCAGAAGTTCACAACTAGGAATTAGTCGACATGTTTCTGCCTTTCCATCTTCACGGGTCACTGGCATTTTTCAGGACCTCTGTTAATGGTGTTGAATTGAGTTGTTAAGAAGAGTGTTCGGTAATCATATTTTTAGACAGAATTGAAAAACGAAGCACTCATTAACTAAAGTGGCCATTGCTAATAAGGGAAAGAATGACAGACTGGACAAATGTTTTACTTTGAACATGTAAGTACATTATTCCCCTCCTCCTGATATTTTAATATGATCCCCTCCACTGCTTGAAGACCTTTTCTATGAGATTTGTTCCCGTTTGTATTGCTAACTTCACATGTAATAAGGATATCTTCTTCCATCTTCTTAATATCTTTTATTTTTAGAACAAATATGATGTACCATTTAATATGTTCGAACGTGTACTATAGTTCAAGGACATACTATGAAAACTCCCGAAGAAGAGGTGCAATTTATGTCTTGACATGGGGAGAGTGAACAAGTTGTATTATGTGGATGTAATGCAAATTAACACGAAATTTAAAAGAATATTTTTTCAAATAAAGAAACTGGTAACATTTAAAAAACACTAGATTTTTTCATCAGAAGTGTGGCAACTTACTGAGATGAAAGAGTGGCACGTAAAGGAACGCACCGTGCAGGAAATGCTCACAATATGGTATGTGCAGAATGAAGTGATACACTGCACTGAGGTTCAGGAGAATGTGGACGAAGAACATGCATTTTTTGAAGAACTTTGGTGATAAAGTTACATGCCAGGGTTTAATCAATCAGAGTAGAGCAGAGGCAATGAGATCTTGATTGGAGCCGGTGTACTTGGTTGTGGATTGAGACTTGATGGGTAAACTGTGGGATAGTTGAATGCCAGTCATTGCAGAGTATTAGAGAAGAAGATCTTGAGTTAGACAGTGCTGTAGTTAGAGGAAGTGAAAGCTAAAGAGATGTTGGAGAGATGAAAGCAGAACTAGAAAAGAGACTCATTTATAGAACAATTGGTCATAAACTATGTGTAGCTATAAGGTAAAGCAGCAAACAATCGGAAGTGATAAAAGATGTAAAGGCTTGAAGTGCTCATAAGTATTGCCATATGCTATCAAGGATGAGAAGGGATTCGGAATATGAGCATAAATAAGAAGGCAGTGGATACAATTACCTCAAACACTGAGTCAACTTAGAAACTAGGTCTGGAAGCTGAATGGAGTGTAGCCGACACAACCAAGCAAACCACGGTGCATGGATCTGGGTGAACAGGCAGGGAGGTGGGAGGAGAAGAGATAGAGTCAGAAAGATGAATGCTTACTTAGCAAGGGTAGCAACAACAGAAATATCCACCTCTTCCTCTCTTCCCCCTAATTCCCAGCCTAAGTGATATTCTTTGAGGAGGTGGCAGCATTACAACAAAGAGCAATGATACAGAAAATGCACTTTTATAAAGGAGCATTAAAAATGAAATGGGACCCAAATAGATATTTTTTTATGTTCAAATATTCATGTTTGAACGATCAATAAACAGCCAATAATCGCTGTATAGACAAGCAAACCACAATAAATTAACTCAGGTTTTGTAAGTGGAATGTACTGAAAGTGATGCAAAGTATTTAACTTATAACTAAAATCGATATCTTTTGATGACATTCATATATCGCACACAAACATTAATAAGAGAGTGCAGCCAAATTTGAATACATTCATATACATAATACACGTTTGAAAGTGCTAATTACCTGAAGTACCATTTAATCAATCAACGTCAATTCCAAAGGTATAGACTGATTGATTGATTAGAGTCATTCTGGCACTAAAGACCTCAACGCTAACTGACACTTTATAATATGAATACCCAGGTTTTAAGTGCTTTCCTGGACCCCAGGGAAGCACGTAATTTCCCAAAGGACTAGTGGAAGAAAATTGCAAAGTGTTGTTGCTCTGTAAGCGAAGACGTGACCACGTTGTCGAGACTAATTGATTCTGGGAACATAGAGCAGAGAAGCGTGAGCAGTGCAAAAGGTGCAGTTGAGGACATAACAAACCAAAAATTGGTGCAAAAATTGAGGGCTGTTGAGATGCAGTGCTTTAAAGCACAAGCAAAGACTCTTACACATGGCCCACTTCTGAACAGGCAGCCAGTGAAAGTGTTTTAGATGAGTAGAAATAGAAACAAAATGGGGGGTTGAGAAGCAGCCTCACCACTGCTTTCTGAGCCAATTGCAGCAGATGACTAGTAGCTGCAGACAGCCTGAAGTAAAAGGTACTGGCATAGCCCAGGCGACAGCCCATACAGGCCTGATTAATACTGAAGTGGAAGTGCCCAGGTATGAATGGGAGAATCTTTTAAGGAACTTAAGGGGAAAAACAGGCATGTTGAAGCCACCTTAACGAAGTGGGGTTTAAATGAAAGCCTGTCATCAAAATAGACGTTAAGATTTCTTCTGATGAGAAAGGGTAAGGCAAGGTCCTGAAGGGTCTCGCCACCAAGCCTGTGACCAGTGCAGCTCCTTAGACCCATAGCCCCAGTGTGCCCCACAGACCCAGAACAACCACCTCCATCTTTATCTCTATTTAACTTCAGGCAGTTATTGTTCAACCAAGATGCCACTTCTGTAAGACACGTTTGGAAGATTTAATGAGCCTTCTCTGTGTTCCCATTATTATAGCAACAGTGGTTCAGGGAAAAAAAATATAAAACAAAAAGTTCTCAAAGCACAATTCATACATAGAACAATAAATTAAAAAGAAATTAGACCCAGTGAAAAAGGGTACTCACAATAATTATTTGATAAATCATTTATAATTGAAAAATAATCTAAAAACTCAGACCCTATGTACAACATTCAACTGGTGCTAACAAAGTTACACAGAACCTAAAGTAATACAAAATACAGTCTAAACAGAAAGACAATGGCAGAGGGGAGATTAACACAAAAAAGGTCAGTCTAATGACAGAACAAGACGCAATGTATGCTTCCTCCTAATTCGCCAAAGGAAGGCGTCAATGGCGTTTCGACCTCTGTTAATTCATTAGGTCATCAGGACCAAAAAAAACATTGGGAGCAACTATCAGAATCAATTTATAAGGACAAGAATCCATTCAAAAAGAAGAACCAATCTTCAACACAAATGTCCAAGGTTCCAAGTCAAGAGTAAATCAATTACACCTGGCCTTGGGGGTCCAGACAACAATTATAGGGGACCTCCTTCGAGTTGCTGTCACCTTCCAGCATAAAGCTGGTGTCTCGTATAAACTTCCCTCAATCGCGTTTGTCAAAAAAACACAGGGGCCACGTGTAAATCAGCCCTGCTCTCCTAGTGGGTAGGTCATCCTCTCTCGTCCGTGTCTTCGAATCAATCGACTTCTTTGTGTTCCCATCTGGGAGTCATCAGCATAACCCATTGACGACAGACCAAAGGAAACAGGCAACTTGGCCAGAGGGATGACATAGATATTAAAGAGGGAGCGAACCCCACAGGGCAGCTGGGAAGCAGAAGATCGATACAGAGGTCAAAGGGTTTCTTGACTAGGAGCGGTTAGAAATGATGTGACCCAGTCCAAAACCTGAGCAGAAAGATCTACCTCCTGCAACTTTGTGATTAGCATCCTATGGGATATAGTGCCAAAGGCTGCAGAAAGATCATGAAAAATCAAGACGACAACTCCCCCTTGATTCATGATCATACAGAGTTCATTTTGCTAAGCGGAAGCCTGCCTGTGATATAGCAAGCCCTGATGTATATGGAAAGAAAGTTGAACATTACATATTTTCCTCCTTTTCTGCCATTTGTGATAGAAAGGGAGGAAGGGATGTGTAACGGTAGAAGCTCACATTGGTATTAATAGTGGGACCATACAGTCTCATTTCTATTTGGTCCACCCACCCTGTTGCATAGACAGAGCTGTCAGTTATATCTCAGTCAAGCAGCAAAAAGCACTGGGTCACAGATTCAACTGACCCGAACTGTGAGATACTTGTAGCATAACAGATGACAAATATAGCTTAAAGACAAAGATTTGTGGATCCAGATGTGTTTCATAGGTAGAGAATTCCAGAACATTAGTTTCCTCCGTGCTAATGCTTTAAAATTATAGAGAAAAGCAGGTGGGAGCCGATTTTTTCATTCACCCCAAATGGATGTGCAAAAAAGATAAAAAGAAGTGAAAATCATCTCATCATTTGGTTTTTGTCCCCTTAAAATAGTGAGGTTTGTCTGCAAATAGAAAAAGTTGAATTCTTTTGTGGCATCATTATTATAAATGTTTGGGTAAAGTACGTCAGAAGCATAAGAATTATTGTTTTGCATCTTGGCATTTCCCATACGACTTACCTTCGTCCACAAAAAAACATTTAAGTCATGCGATTAAAAGAGTCTCTTTAAATGAAGTCTATGCAATGAAGAAATAATCCAGTGCTAAGTAACATAATAGCCTTTAGCAACAAGGAAGGTTTATTAGCAAACAACTAAGCAGAACAAAAAATCTATAACTGTGATCTTTTGAAATAATTACAGCACCTTTAAATTCCCACTGGGCAAACACAGGAGGAAGTGTAGAGAAGATAGAAGAAGGCTTCAATAATTAAAGCAGACAGAAATAGAGTATCCAACCAAGCTTTCGCTTAATCCACTTCAAACACTGAAAATGATACACAGACATTCAAGGGACTGCCAATGTCCAGCACTCGCATTTGCAATTCACAAAGGCTACCCGCCATTGACTGAAATCATCAAAGTCGTGTAAATAACTATAATAATATCGCCACTTACAACATAAACATATTTCAGCAGGTGTGTGCTTGAGTACTGAGTGGCATTTCATAGAACTGTTACAAAATATTTTTCAGATAACAACTGTTGTTAGAAAACAGCAATGATATTTCAGCAACATTGCTGTAAACTAAATGTAAATAAATACTAGGATTTAGTATTCTTATTTTTCAAAATTCTTGAGTGATTTCAGAACCTGATTTAGAAGAGAGCAGGAATGGAACATCTGCCTGAAAGACACAGGGTTTGATTTAGAATCTTCCTGCCTATTTTGAGTCAGGCAGACTGTTATTCTTCTGCCAGTGGCGCTCCCGCTAGCTCTGATGTCAGAAAACGTACGCTGTGGTGCCGGCTAGTGGCGGTGGCTCCTGTGGAGGCAGCACCTATATGAAGGCATAGAGATCCCCACACAGCCGGAGGTGAACTCTAGCACTGCAGTGAGCTCTAGATAAGGTGGGCGGGCATCTGCTAGGGCGATGGAGGTAATGTCCTTAGCCACTCTAACGAAAGGCGGTACACCTGCATACCTTAAATCAGGCTGATAGCCCCCATCTGCCCTCCTTACTAGTCTGCCATCCCATTTACAAGGAGGCGAGTTGTGGTGTTCCTAATATCAATACCAGTTTTGGCTTCTCCATCGGGAATACACATTTTATAAACCTGGCAGCGATGAATGTCGCATTCCTTTGTGCAGCATCTTTAAGACCTAGGAAAATGTACCCCACGTGCTGGGAGAAAACTCCCAATGCGCCAATATAATTTTGAAAAGGGGTCAAGGAAATACACTGCTGCTATCAGACGCTACCTCCAAGACCCCCTTCGTGACAGAATGCTGATGATACACAACTCTACTTCGGACATCCAGCACCTCAAACACTGTCTGCATGTTAGCCAGATCTGGATGTCCAGCTCCTACCTAAAGCTCAACCCAACTAAGACAAAATGCCTGTTTTTTGCCAAGGACAACAAACAAGAACAGAACAAGCCTGCCTCAATTACATGATCCATGACAGCTTCAAACTCCAGCTTTCACCCAATGCAAAGTTACTTGGATTCAGCATGGACACTAACCTCAGCTTCAAGGAACGCATAGCCAAAAAAACAGAGACTGCCTGGTACCAGCTCTTTCTAGTAAAGAAAGTGAAACTGTTTCTTCCAGAAAGCAACTTCAGGACTCATGTTTAAGATCTCGTACTTTTGCATCTGGATCATGGTAGTGCTCTGCTTCATGGCCTCCCAAGATCCACACTGGCACCCCTTTAGGGCATCCTACACAACGTATCAGGTCTCCTACAAGGCGTGAAGTGATATGATCAGGTTGCCCCAATCCTGGTGGATCTCTATTAGCTCCCCTTGCCAGCCCGCACTTCAAAATCATCTGTATCACAAGCACCCCCGCTTTATCTTGCAGACTCGCCCACCATCAATGGTGATTCTCGGCACTCCAGCAGCCAGGCTGCCATCAGACAGTGGACTAAGATGTGTGAAAAAGAAAAAAAAACAAGCCAGGAGGCCTTTTCCATCTATACACTCAGAATTATGAACAGCATCCCTGTATCAATCAGGACCTATTTTAAGAACAATGAATCACGGTGCAATAACTGTCCACAATCCAGGAACCTCTCCTATCATTTGTTGCTTTTATGCTTGTCTTTGGCCCTGTACAGTGCTCTGCTGCCTCATGGATAGTTTTGCACTATAGAAATACCATATACATACATACATACATACATACATACATACATACATACTGCAGTTCCACCATGCTGTGATGGCATGGGGGACCTACCACCACAGATATTTTTATGTCTCGTCTGAAGGCAGAGTGCATGTGCTGTCGCTTGGTGACAATCTGTTGTATCTAACAACAACAAAATCTCTAAAAAGGGGCTGTGGTATGCTGCATGCTGCAGCATGCAGCTGGTTCTTTTGCTGATGTCATCCTGGTTTCCCAGGTGATGGGGCTTTAGCCGCTTATTACTTACCATTAGTCGGCATCATTATTACTCTTCTTTGCTGCCTTCTAACTCAGCAGCACATGCAAGGCATCACTTCCTTGTCTTTGGGTGGAGCATGGACCAAGTACAGATTGATTTACTTTATTAGTGTCTGTCCACTGCTCCCGCTGTGATTGAGGTACTATTACTTTTTTGCATTTTTAAATGTATTAACTCAACTAGACCGGAAGGTATAGGGGTGCTTTACATGAGCACCAGCTACATTACACAAATTCAAATTCAATTTTTTAGGTAGTGGAGTTCAAGTGATTTGACCAGAATTACAGAATGTTAAGGTGACACCAAGATGCGAATCCGATTCCTCAGTTCCAAGGTCGGCATCTCTGGCTGTAGCACCACATCCTCCTTTCCTTCCATCTTCCCCCCTCCCACCCACTCCTTCATTCAGGTTGGGCATAATGTTTTTTTAGCCATGTCACACAGCAGCGCAGCCGCTGTACAACATGTCTGAAAGGTTTAAAAATGCTATGGCATGGACAGTGATGATCGTGTCATAGCTTTTTTATTTTGTTTACTTTTATCCATGTTGCACAGCGTCTGCTTTGCAATGCACCATGGCTTAAAAAAATTGATGTGAGACCTACTGGCGGTGCCAATGCTTGTTTCATTCTGAAGTAGCTCTCATCTTGGATGTGGCTGATTTTTTGGAGGGAAATGCCTGTCACACTATAGGCATGGTGCAGGTGGTGCCTCTGATACGCTGTTGATTAACCATATTTGGGTTAAAATAGGATTTAGTGTTATTGAACAAATGCATTGCTATGTTCATGCAGTTTAACAATGCAACAATTCCCTGCTGGTAGCCACACATGGAACATTAGAATACAGTTAAGAATAATATTTACGTCTTTAATAATGTGAAACAACAACACACAAGTAACTTTAATTAAAATGGCTGCGTGACTGTTTTTTTGGTAAAATACCCTTACAGGCTACATAAGATATTGCGAACTGGAATGCAGTGTCATATTTACAAGGGAAGAGCAAAAGAAAGACTCTGTCTTCAATAAGAAATGTCATGAATAACATAACTGCATTTGAGCCAGGCTCAAGATAATGAAAACCAACCGATCACCAGTGGATAAGGTAAACCAAACGTTAGTGAACTTATCACCATTGGATTTACCGCAGTTTTACTAATGAATTGAGACTGTATTTCCACCAACAGCAGCTCCTCCTTTGAAAATCTCTACAGAGGCAGATTTTACTGCGTCCTCCAGAAACAAGCGCATTTTATTTTACTGATTACCTCTAAGACTAGGTGCAGCTTGTGGTGATAAACCGGTTTTCATTTACATGATTCCCATAAATACATCATGAATTGTTGCCACTTTTACACCTAAGAATCACTAAGTGATTGGACTTTTGGTGTGATACCTCGCAAGTTCCCAAAAGGAGACGCATGAAACCTGAAAGAAATAGCCACCTACCTAAAAAGCCATGTTGTTAGGTTTTTCCGGAACAGAAATTCTGTCTTGGATAGCTTCAGCTGAAGTGGGAGAGAGTTCCATAGCTTAGATGCAAGGAATCTGAAAGAGCTCCCCCCAGGTGAACTCTCTTCACTCCGGGAACCTGCACTGGCAAAGCATCAGAGGACCTAAGACGTATCGAAGGAAAGTATGGTGTGATAAATGGGTGCAGGTAGCACCCTCTCGACTACCGGTGCAATTGAATCCAAGGCTCCAGATATCCAAGCCTCAATCTGAGAATCCGCAGTGGTAAAACAACTATTGAGTTCAGGGTGGGCTGACCAGAAAGAGGTATGGGGGGGGGGGGTCAACCACTAGTTCACATAAATTAGACAAAATGGGATCCAGTGTATGTCCACATCTGTGCGTTGGCCATTAAACTAGCTGTGGTAGCGGAAGACATGCTAGATCAGCAACTAGTGCCTTGGCCACTGGGCATGTTGTATCCTCAAAATGAAGATTAAGGTCCCCCAACACAGTAAAGTTAGAGTAATGTAGGGCCAGGAGAGGCAGAACATCAGCCAAAGAAGCGATAAAACTAGAGGCCGGACCCGGTGGCCGATAAATCAAGACCCCAGAAAATGAGAATTTACTCGAGCAGGCCAAGGTGAACAGAGCCGCCTCACAACCAGCTATAGTTAATTCTGTGAGATTACACTGCAAGGTCTGTTTAAAAATAATAGCAATACCCCCACCTCATTGGGCATGCCCATCTACTCTAGCCATCGCGTAACCTGAAGGGACAGCTAGCAAAATATCAGGCTCCGAGTATTCAGAGAGGCATGTTTCAGTCAGAAAAACTGCGGTTGGTGCAAGATCACAGATAAAGTCTAAAAGTTCAAACTAATGCTTCACCAGGGAGCGGCCGTTTAAAGAGTAGAATAGAGCTTTAGAAGAAGCCTGAGAGAGCTACTCCACCCTTCCAATAGCTGTTAGGGCCGTCGGCGTCCCTGCGCTCACCTTGAGGACAGGGGTGGATGTGCTCATGGGCACAAAGCCACAGTCTTTACACACTGGAGGAGCCACAGGCTGGCTGAGCGTTTGTTGATAAACATGAGGGAGCTTAAAAGCTATCTAAATTACAGGGACGAATATTGCTTAGGGGCTAAGGCCTCACGAACGACTGGGGATCATGTCCGCTGGCGCGGTCCGGGCACGGACGGGCCTAGATGGGCTTGCCTTAGGTGCAGATTGCATCCTTAATTAGCCCACTTCTAAACTAAAGCAAAAGGTGAGAAAGAGTAAAATAAATAGAAAACACACACAATGGGTAGCCTGACCTCAAGATGGCTCCCAAAGGTGACTGGAGCCAGGCAACTCCTGCGTGATAGTGCTTACAAGGAAATAAAAAGCCTCAATCCAAGGCAAGTATGAGAGAAATCTTAAAATGTAGGACGCTCCAATTCAGGAGCTTAGACCATGCAAGATCGCGCAGATGGCATCCTTAAGTAGCCCACCTCTAATGGAGGTGTGTCTGAGGCGTGACGATGCCAGAAACAGGGGGGGGGGGACAAACTAGAGCCCAGCAGCTCCCCTCCCTCCTGGAAGGCTTCCCTGCCCAAGATGAAGTACTGGCTAAACTAAATTAAACTAAAGCAAAAGGTGAGAAAGAGTAAGATAATTAAAACACACACAATGGGTAGCCTGACGTCAAGATGGCTCCCGAAGGTGAATGGAGCCAGGCAACTCCGGTGCAATAGCGTTTACAAGGAAAGAAAAAGCCTCAATGCAAGGTAATACAAAAGGGGATGATGGACGGAACGTTTGAGCCAATCAAACACTCACCCCCAGTCAACTGATCTGGGTTTAATCCATCATCATTCTTTAGCTCACTCCACCACCCCAGTTCAGACATGGCCATATGCAAATCAGTCTGACCCTGTGCCTCATGGGAACAGTCCAGCCCGAACTGCCAAGCCATGTCTTCCCTGGACCGGAAACAAGCATCCTAGGACCGGTTTCTGGCATTCCAGCCGTCATCAGCCAGGCTTGCTTGAATCCAGTGGCAAAGTGAGCAAGGGACCCACGTCTGGGCATACCCCCGCCAACTTAGGGCGAACAAAGCGATACAAAGGGGATGATGGACGGAACGTTTGAGCCAATCAAACACTCACCCCCAGTCAACTGATCTGGGTTTAATCCATCATCATTCTTTAGCTCACTCCACCACCCCAGTTCAGACATGGCCATATGCAAATCAGTCTGACCCTGTGCCTCATGGGAACAGTCCAGCCCGAACTGCCAAGCCATGTCTTCCCTGGACCGGAAACAAGCATCCTAGGACCGGTTTCTGGCATTCCAGCCGTCATCAGCCAGGCTTGCTTGAATCCAGTGGCAAAGTGAGCAAGGGACCCACGTCTGGGCATACCCCCGCCAACTTAGGGCGAACAAAGCGATACAAAAGGGGATGATGGACGGAACGTTTGAGCCAATCAAACACTCACCCCCAGTCAACTGATCTGGGTTTAATCCATCATCATTCTTTAGCTCACTCCACCACCCCAGTTCAGACATGGCCATATGCAAATCAGTCTGACCCTGTGCCTCATGGGAACAGTCCAGCCCGAACTGCCAAGCCATGTCTTCCCTGGACCGGAAACAAGCATCCTAGGACCGGTTTCTGGCATTCCAGCCATCATCAGCCAGGCTTGCTTGAATCCAGTGGCAAAGTGAGCAAGGGACCCACGTCTGGGCATACCCCCGCCAACTTAGGGCGAACAAAGCGATACAAAAGGGCCATGTCTGAACTGGGGTGGTGGAGTGAGCTAAAGAATGATGATGGATTAAACCCAGATCAGTTGACTGGGGGTGAGTGTTTGATTGGCTCAAACGTTCCGTCCATCATCCCCTTTTGTATCGCTTTGTTCGCCCTAAGTTGGCGGGGGTATGCCCAGACGTGGGTCCCTTGCTCACTTTGCCACTGGATTCAAGCAAGCCTGGCTGATGACGGCTGGAATGCCAGAAACCGGTCCTAGGATGCTTGTTTCCGGTCCAGGGAAGACATGGCTTGGCAGTTCGGGCTGGACTGTTCCCATGAGGCACAGGGTCAGACTGATTTGCATATGGCCATGTCTGAACTGGGGTGGTGGAGTGAGCTAAAGAATGATGATGGATTAAACCCAGATCAGTTGACTGGGGGTGAGTGTTTGATTGGCTCAAACGTTCCGTCCATCATCCCCTTTTGTATCAATGCAAGGTAAGCATGAGGGAAACCATAAAATATAGCGCACTCCAATTCAGAAGCTTAGACCATGCACGGACGTGCAGATTGCATCCTTAAGTAGCCCACCTCTAAAAGGGGCGTGGCTGAGGCGTGACGCCACCGAAAACAGGTGGGCAAAAGAAGACAAACTAGAGCCCAGAAGCTCCCCTCCATCCTGGAAGGCTCCCCTGCCAGAGAGGAAGTACTGGCGAAAATAAATTAAACTAAAGCAAAAGGTGAGAAAGAGTAAAACAATTAAAACACACACAATGGGTAGCCTGACCTCAAGATGGCTCCCAAAGGTGGCTGGAGCCAGGCAACTCCAGCCCATAGCACTTACAAGGAAATAAAAAGCCTCAATGCAAGGCAAGTATGAGAGAAACCTTAAAACGTAGTGCACTCCAATTCAGGATCTTAGACCATAAGATAGGTATGGCAAAGGAATATATAATAGGGTGTGATGGGCTCCGAAAGAGATGACTCACACATTGAATGGAATGTGGGATTCAATAATCCTGCAATCTAAGCTTTTTAATTTTAGGGTATTAACGAATAGACTGCATTCTGTGTATTTAATTAACTGTAAGTGGTGCCTTCAATCGGTGTCTGGGTGATCTCTAGCAGCAACAACAGGGAGGCATTATTCATTTATTTCAATTCAAACTGCTGGACCACATACTGAAGACTTAAGATGGCATGAAGCTCAAAGCGAACTACAAACCATGCTAAGGGTGTCTAGCCCACAATAACTGAAGTTACATGGGCCTGCTCATCAACACCACTGCAATCAGAGTCAACGGTCTGACACAAGGTCTTTGTTGCTTTGTATCACAAAATGTTTGAACATATGTCATAATTAAGGATTATGTTCTGTTGCTGCAAGAAATTATGTTCTTTAAATGCTTGACCATGCAATAAGGGTCAGCCAAAAATACAAGCTTGACAATGGGTAGGCAGACAATTAATAGCACTGGTATCATCAATATAGAGATGATGCACATATCTTTAATTCATTATCCTAAAAACCATCTGGCAAAATGTTTAAATTACCTGACTTCCAGTTTCTTTAAAGTGAGGCTAATAACGTCAAATATTACGAACTAAGTCATTTAGGGCCTGATTTTGAGTTTGGCGGACAGGTTACTCAGTCACAACAGTGATGGATATTACATCCGCAGAATTACAAGTGCATTATATCCAACAGGACTTGTAATATAGCCAACGTGATATCCGTCACAGTTGTGACGGAGTAACCTGGCCGCCGAACTCTAAATCGGGCCCTTAGTCTTACAAGCGAAGAGCTAACTTTGAAAAGTGCTCGAGTTTCCAACAGCACCCATTAGTTCATGGTCAGTTATGAAACTAGCCTTGTTTCAAAGGTAGTCAGATTTGTAAAAGAGTTCAGTCAATTACTCTGAATAAAGGACCAGTTAAACAGATGTCAAGAACTCCATATCTTCTGAAGTGTGAAGCTGTTGCTGATCTGTGTTTTTATCTTAATTAGCCTGCTGTATTGTTCTTCTCTTCATGTTACCCTGACCCATTGTAAGCTCAAAGGTTCATATAGACAGAGGTTTGGTGGGTGTTACCAAGGTTCACACTCAATTAGTCAGGACCCATTATTTATTGAAGCCCAAACCACATCGGTGATTTCACCCAGATACCACCTATTTCAGAGTAATAACGCTTAGTGAGTGGTTCTGTGCAGACCGCATCGGAAGCTGCGCCATCAAGACGCTTTCTCCCGTCTTCCAGAACTACCCTGCATTAAATATACTTAAATACAACCGAAGACACTGAACTGCCTTGAAAAAGCCCTGGCCTGCTGGCCCTTGGGCGAAACACGTGTCGGCTGTTCCCCCGTTCCGCACACCGATCCAATAATAAAAAAGATCACTGCAAATCAAGGCTCTACCTGTTGCTGTTCTTATGATGTCCAAAGCGAAATTGGGGGCTATACTTACCCTATGAAATACAAGAATAAGGAATATAGCACAGAACCACTCACTAAGCGTTATTTCAAAGGTTCATATAGTTTTTAACACCAAGTTTAATTGCAGATAGTTCACTCGATGAGAGGAAATAATCAGAATGGGCCTTATTCACAAATCTGAGGGGTAACGTCTGGAGTACGTCACACACAGTCACATGAACAAGCTTTGTGACTGGGCCCTCATTGGTGCACAACTGTTGGCACACAGAGTGACTGATAAGATGTGCAGTCTGCTGGGTTGCAGTATTTGAATATCCTGCATCTCTATGATGGGGGCACCCTCTGCATCTGTAGAACTCCTCTTTGTTCCCAACCTGTACAGCTACTAGCTCCTACTGTGCAAGGCACACTTCAAGACTTCTCTGTGACATTTTGCATTGTCTCATCTTATTCCTGGAACTTAATTTAGGAGCCAGTATTGTTTAGGATTGAAGACAATTTCTTTAATTTTTGCAAACTGAACCCCTAGTGTCTGATTTTACTAAGCCTCTATCGGATTTACTGGTCTTTAACATTAGAATGCGGTCTCATTGCAAAACGTGCTGATACTTCATTGTAAAATCCTCAAAATACAAATTTAAGTATCAGATGATCACATTCAAAATGGTTCTTTTAATAAATAGCCAATGGGCACAATAAACAAGATCTTCTTGCTTCTAGATCTAGTCCTTAAAGGGTAGGCCATGGTTACATGCCTCCTGCATTACAGTGACCAAACGTATTATCTTTGTTGTTCAGCACATAGCCAATCCAAATATATAGAGCCTTTGTATTTAATTTTGGATTTGCATATGGTTAAATGAAGTGCTCATGAGGTTCATAATGAAAAGACAGAAAACCCTAGCAACAAGGCGAAAATTGTTCTGACTTTAAGTGGAGAGTGAGAAAGGAAGTGTAGGTCAACTTTGAGAGGCAGGCCAAGCACTCCCTTTAAACAGAAGAAATTAAAAAATCGACTTCCAATTAATGGCACATGCTGTTTCGCCACTCATGGTCAGTAACTAAAAAAAATCTCTTTCATCCAGGGAAAAGGATGAGAGTCAGAACAGGCATTAACTTTGTAGAATAATGACAAGTGAAAATGAATTGATAGGTTCTGAGACGTTTGCGGTGTTTGTGCTGTGCACATGGTAATGCCTGAGTCTGTATTTTTAATTCTGCTGAATGCCAAGGTAACACCTGGTGACACCGAGGCTGTGGCTCCATCTAGTTCTACTAATAACAATTCTGCCTGTTGCAACTGTATGGATACGGTGTTTGTCAGATCTTGATCCATCAGAAATTACACAGTGCATTATATTCAATCGTGGGATTAAGGTAGCCTTGATCATCTTGCATCGTGCAGGTGAGGCTTCATTTCACTGACCATTACCAGTTGGGCACAATCAGATTTAGTAAAGGGACAATGTCTGGGTATTTGTTTTTATATTAACCATTTCTCTCACCACAGTTGACTTCCCTTGGATGTTTTGTTGCCTTTTTCCAGCCCGGCCAAGAAGTAATTTATATCAGAGTTTGGAACGGTCTACTTGCCTTCATCACAATCTGACCCTTCTATTTCTCTCTCTGTAGCTGGAGGAGGAGTTTCTTGTGGCCACATTCAGCACTCTACCCTATCAAATTAAATGTATGCAGTGGGCCTGGGGTGGGGGTGTGGGGGGGAAGCTGGGCTTAGGAAGGGAGCCAACGGCACGCCACTAACCATCACTCATCGCCGATCACTGACCATGCCACATTCCTGTCACAAACTTGTAATGTGAGCATACACACAGCTGAAAGAGCATTCTTGGGGATCAGAAGATGGGTGGCAACTCTAAATAGGAGTTCTGATTCCACCCTGATCTTCCCAAGACTGCAAAAATGTAAGGAAAGATAATTAGGAAGTGCAGTAGTACAATGGTTTCATAAATATTTAAACCCCATAAGTGAGCAAAGCGGGAAATCTTTCATGGGTCCCAGAATGCTACCAGTCAAAAGTACCTAAATAAATAGGGCTGGTGTGCAAACAGTGCATATTTAATAAAGAAAAGTATTTTCAGGGCATTACGTTTACTTTTGTATATAGGTAGCAAATTAGCATACACAACTTCTGAACTTGCCACCCCCATACAGATATCACACTCCTGCATACTCTATTTGTTCAGAGTACCTTTTATCACGATGCAGATATTTACTCCCCTTTGCCAGGAATTGTTAATAGTTGGGAACTCCTTTGGAGCATTAGGCACGATGCTCTCTTCTTTTTAAAGTGAAAACAAATGCCACTGTAATTCCTGAGGGTGGGAATGACATTTCACTGTGTTCCACTCCCTCTCTTTCTTTTCAGTTAGTTGGACCATACATATGTTCCGAACCCCCCTTTGGCGTGCACAGCCACACAATGTATTCTCTAGCTGTACAGTAATTAACAGCTCTGTACTGGAAAAGTGCCAGCAAGTACAACGTGACACTCTTCCTTTGAACACTAACAAAGTGCATAAGTAATTTATGTTGGATTAAATATCCTAACAGGGACCCTTAAGTAACCCAATCACATTAAACAGGCTCCACATGTGTGCTCCCGAGCAGTGAAAATGTCAGACAGCGATAACGCACTAATGGCACAAACCTGACCATGTCCCCGCCATTAGCATTTTATGACATCAATCCTCATTAGGGTAAAAATATACTAATGTTCCCCAGTTTAACAGCCAAAGGTGGAACAGGACTGGAGGCAAAGTAGGCAGGTGCCGGCGCAAATAAAGGATTAAACATTTGAAAATGCGGTTGCAATTTTCAGAACATACCTTTTGTTTGGCCTGAAAGAGGGACAACAAAGAGGTAGGGGCTACAAGGATCTCGTTGGAAAGCCGCCAAGAGTGGAAGAAAAGCCTGCCATGCCCGCCATTGTGCTCGCTGCGAAAGCACTGTGCCAACTCATCCTCCAGCCCATTATATGAAATTTAATTTAACCTGCTATGCAATTAATTCAGATGTTCAGCCTATTTTTCTCATGGCAGAATCCCTCACACAATGCCTTATTTAAATATTAATCAGTCCTCTTTCAATTAGGACTAATTTGCTTCACAGGGTTTCTCTCATCTTCTGATTGCAGGAAAATGGAGGTAACTTGCAACATTTGAGGATAATTAACATGGTATTTTTATAATACTGATACATCAAATGGGACCCTAATGAACCCCGCTGATTCCATTTAGTAAAGCATGCCTCAAAGTTATAATCAAGAGGGAAGCTGTTGCCATCTGTTTAAAATACTAAGGAGTGCAATTTAAACACAGGGTTGTTATTTCTGTAAACTCTCCATTGTAGCGGCTTGCAAACATCGTTTTAATACAAACTAATTGTACGGCATTTTCATTTGGCCTTTTATGATCCACTTGCAAACAGCCACATCTTAAAGCAAACTGGCCTTCCTTAATTAAACACGGAACACCAGTAACTTCAGCAGGCCACGCGGCGGCTGATTCTGTTTTTGTTAGGAAAGTTGCCATCCATTTTGTGAAAACAGCATTGCAAGCCTGTTTTCGAACGTTTCATATGCAAATGTTTTCTCTCCATAATGCTGGTTGGACATATATAATTACATGTATAGTGGGCCTTGATCAAATGGAAGCCATGAGTGTATGCTGCTCGTCTGGTATTCATTGTTTACAAAGGGTAAACAAGTGAACATTTACCCATGATCCATTGTTCATAAGGCCTTCCATCTGCTGCAGAGCAGGTCGAAGTTCATTCCGTTGTTGATGAAGATTGTTTGCGTGTTCCTAGGAAACCTCTAGTGGCAATCCATGTGGCTAATATTAGATTATGAGGTCATCGCGAGGGCACGTATTTTGTGAAACACATGGAGGTTTACATATGATACCGCTATATGTGATTGTCCTTATGCATACAAACTCTGAAATGATCAGAAAAGGAACCGTGCTCAATCTGTCGTAAACTACCATTGGAGTTCTTCTGCACTACATTTACTGTACCAGGGTTTCTACTGCAGTGAGTTGAGAATGCCAGGTTCAAATGATTTGCATCATGAAATACCAGGGCCCTATGCAATCAGGTCTTTGTATCTCCGAAGTAATACAGTAGGACCAAATAAGATGTATGAAGCGAGCACATCTGTGTTTGATACATTTTTTTAACATTGGGGAGAAGTAACTTACACATGGAAGTTTTTAATTGTCCATTGTCATCATTCCTCCTGAAGTAAGTCCATGTGAGGAAATATGGACTAAAGAATCAATTACCAGCAACTGTACATTTTGAGAGGGGAGCTACACAGCAAGCACTAAAGAACACACATTTTACCTGCCGAAGTGTGAAGGTATGCAGCAGGCTGACATTTGAGATTGGCTTGAAGGTACCACTCCTACCCCACAATGGAAGGCGGAGTTCCGGAACCCATTCCTAACTTTGACATGGCCTCTGATGCGTTCCTTTCCCCAGAACATCCCCTTGTTTGTACAGGGGTCGCTTCCCCCACAGACAGATTCACACTATAGAAGCACGGAACATAGGACACTGAAATTCATCGGACCTACCTCAAAGCCAAACCATGGGTTGCATTTGGTTAGGGTGGTCTGACATAGGCGACAGGGTTTTGCAGATGCATTGCTATAGACACATTTTGGTAAGGGCCGAGGCCCAGAGGGACCTGTAGCATGTGCCTCTCCCTCCGTTCCTCATGAGATTTTGTGAGACATCCAGGTTTCTCTTCAAAGAATGGGCTGTGGCAACAGTAAAAGTACCTCACCTAGTGCATGGTGGATAATCAGTGTATCTCCCATGTGATTCTTCTCGTTTGTGAATGCTTACAGAATGGAAGATTGCTCACTCTTCCTTATGTTTCCGAATGTTGTGAAAGTATTTAAAGGGAAGTACAGGCTCAAAGTTCCATTAATGCAAATACATGACTGGATCAGGTGTTGAAATCTCGCTTCCTGAATGAAGACCTCTGGTCTTTAATCGCTAGCCAGATGCTCTACTTTGTGGATCCAGTTTCTCTCAAGTGACAGGCATGGAGAAAACTCCACCTGGTATGAGTGTGATGCAGTAAAATGGGGTACATGCTTTTAATGTGTTGCTTGAGCCTGAATGGCTATGTAAGAGAACTACTTCTCTTGAGCACAGACAGACTGTAAACCTTGGAATAGTAAACTGACCTTCCTTGACGTGTAACAACCTGCTTCCTGCAGCAACCACAACACCAACATCAGTCACGTCTCTATAAAGCACCCAGGCACAAGTCAATTACCAGTGAAATTATTTTGAGAATAAATGAAGGGTTAAACCACAACCAGTGTCAAAAACTATGATACCATGCTTGGTGTTACTTTCTCTTGGTTTTCTTGTTCGAATCATTGTATTTTTTAACAACAACAACAAACGCTAATGTGCTGCCCAAGGTCAGGGTCCAAATGAACATTGAGGAATTCAAATGTTATTGTCCATACATGCGCAGCTAATGCACCAGCCACTACTCTGACCCTAAGTGAACTGCTTTCCACTCGGCCATTTGCAATGAATAATACATAATTCTAAGAAAAGCATTAAAGATTGTGAGCGGTTCAGACAGTTGTGTAGGCGTCGAAGGGCTCTCAGCTCTTTATTTTTTTCTACATCCTTTTTCAAACTTTCGTTTCTGCAATATGTAAATCGTTCAATTTCTGCAGAGATTATCTACACAAATAAAGTTTAACATTAGATTTTGAATAGACGGGACAAAACGCAAAGTAGAGCAGAAAGGTATGGCACAATGGCAGAGGTTAGCGACACGGCAGAAATGAAGGGGTTGCAGGTTTCAATATGTTGAAAGATTACGCTAATCGCCACGGGTTGACAGCCGTGTAAATTGCTTGTTTTAACTTTGTTTTATCTAGCTGATGTTTACAGAGACAAAGTAAAACCCTTTAAATTAGTAAGAACACGATTGTGCAATATTCAATTCTCACCTGTTGCCAAAATACGTGTGGTATGACATCAAGGCACAGCCAAATATTTAAAGCTTTGCAAAGAACACAATAGCAGATGACTAATTTCAGGCATTTTACATGAACACACCCTACCTGGGGAAAAAATGAGAAACAGAATCGAGAAAAACCATTGTTGGCCACCGATAACTCAAGCTACAGGTGCAAGAATGTCTTTGATGGGTACATCGCAGAATTCTGATACTTTCGCTTTGAAGACATGGGCCACGGTACACAAGCTCACAGGGCTGTGCTCAGTTTCATGGTGCATGTAAGTATGCAGATGTCAGAGGTCTGCTTAACTATATGCTGCAGGATTTGAAGTGGGTGTGATGAAATACAAAAGCTTTTTCAATAACAAATTATATTTGATAAAACTATAATACCTATTTCAAGAAAGCAAAAAGTATTGAAATCATCACAAACAACTAAGCAATATTAGAACATTGGAATGTTGAGTGCTCCATTGAAGACAATGGAGTGCTCCGGGCTTCTAATGGCTAGCAGAATCCCGGAGCATCAACATTCCAATGTTTGTTCACAGCTGTTGCTGTGAAAAAAGGCCTCACGGAGTCTGTGGGGATTTCAATCCACTCGGGCTCTGCGAGTCCTTTGTTTTACAAATTCGAACATTCTGCCCTGTGGCCTGCTCCCTTGTTAAAGGCCCTCGCCGAACGCTGGAGCGGGCCTTTAATGGCCGGTACAGCCCGCTACGTCGCGCTCTAAGGCTATATTAAAAAAGTGGTGGTCAGAATATCATAGCCAGAAATATCTGCTGCCATAAATACATGGTCATGAATATAGATTACAAAAAAACATTCCCTTGCCTGTAGATTTCCTCTTAAGTCCAATGGGGTGATATTTTCATAAATGATATTTAGTAAACTAGTTTTATGTCAAATACTATTCTGCTATCATTCTGAAAAGTTTTGTTTTTGAAAAACAACTACAGCATGGAAACTGATAACAGGTTCATGCAATGTTAGACAGTACTAGAGGGTGTTATGTTTTTTTAATATATGGGTTACTCCATACAGAAAAAGTGTCTAAGTCCAGACATCAAGGATATTATTCTTTGCTCCTCTGCTCAAACATAGATTACAAACTACTACCTGTACATCCATTTACCATTCTACAGCACTAACCATTTGGCCTTGCACAAGTTGTGGTCAGTAGCGGGTGTATGTGGATTTCCTGCCCCCTGCCACAGAGCAGATTGGAGGGCTGATTTTCATATGCATGCAAAAACAAGGATCACAACCTGTTATTTAATTACACAACTACCGAGCTCTTTGCCCTATGCACCCTGATAGAGTGGCGGCCTCAGCTGCCTCTAAGTCAGTGTAGGCAGAAGACTCATCCATCCTTTCCGAGGTAGGCCGCAGGCCACAAAGAATACCCACACTTTAACATAAGGGGTGAAACTACCATTGATGCAGCAGGTGTAGTGGCATTGGGGCCCAGAGCCCTTAAGTGCCCATTGAATCCTGAAATTTGCTATGTTTTAGTACATCAAAAGCAGTGAAAGGGGACAATTTCTTTGCTTGCAGCAGGCCCATGACATCCTTGCTAGACCACTATTAAACAAAATGACAGGTGCACACTTCTCTTGCACATAACCAGTCCATCTGCCTTTTTTGCACAACCTGACTATGTGCTAGTTAAACTAGCTAGCACTGGCAAACAGCAAGGATCTCCGGGAATGCAATCCGAACAACCTACAGGGCCCTGTCCAAAAACAACACCCAGGAGACCTATATTCTGCAGGTCCCTGGGATGGCACATAAATCCTGCACATGTGCTAGCCAGATAGAGATTCAAACATTTGCTAGGGGCTAACCCCCAATCAAATCAGAAAACACCCCTTCGGAGTGTACAGGTGTGGAAAAAACACCCACTCATTTAGTACAACAAAAGGGCCCTTGCTTTATGGAATATAAACTATGGTGTTGTTTGCATCGATTCAGCGTCATTGTTTGAGTGGTGGTAAAATCATCTAAAATTACCTACTTTCTTGCAATTATCTCACTGAATTAAATTGAAAAATTACCTACATGCAGATTTCAAGTGTATTTAATGCATCCTTTAAACATAAATGGTGTCAAATACTGAAATAGAAGGAAGCAGAAAAACAAACTAAAAACAACACAAAGAAAGCCAGAGACAAATACAACACAAGCCGGACTAAATGAACAACAGTGCACGGCACATGAATATATGCATACAAAGCAGCATAAAACAGTAGAGGGGAGCTAGACACACTCTGAAGCAACTTAACAGCATGGTAGTGACAGCTGCTCAAAAAGTAAGAAGGAATTGGCATCAACAACACTAAAAATACAGAAAGAACGAAAACAAGTAAAAAAAATGTGATAAAGGAAAGAACATGCTTAAAATTGCATTAGGACTCATATGTAAGGGGGTTACCACTATATACTTTGATGAACGAGAAAGTGGTAGGCACTACTGATAAATAGGTCAATCTAATAATAGACACTTCATTTCCACAGCTGTCACATAGATGGCAAATGGAATGTGAATTTGAAAAAATGCAAAGCAAAAATCTAATGAAAAGACAAGACCAAAGCAAAAGAAGGTGCTCGGAACATTTTATTTAAAACAATAGGAATATAGAAACATTGTTACATATGCCTAAATGGAAGCATTACACGTTTGCAAACTAACACATATTTACTAAAAATCGATCAAATAGACATCTAATGTGTTTTCATGTGTGTGAATGAATGGCATACATATCTGGATCGCAAATATTACAGAGCATGTGGTAGGTTTATGCCTGGTGGTAATCAAACCAAATCAAAGTCCAACTAGTTACTATATAGAGCAACCATTTCGTATAATATTGCATACGGTGGAGATTCGCCCCCTCCTTGGACTGCCACTTCTCCGAGCCTTCAAAAATAGCTCAGTGCCCTTCTTCTGTCTTAAAATGGTTACCCAACAGCTGATAGATCTGCGTGTTCTAGTCTCTATCAAGTCTTCGACCAGATCCACACTTGTCAGAATTCTTCTGGGATCTAATTCATTCAAAAAGTGTTTTATGCAAATAAACAACCATTGTATCATTATTTTAGAGTGCCTAATGGTAGGATCGACTTCGGTCCAATCTTTCCAGGAGTTTAGATTTAGAAAGTCCACAATATTGCGATATCCATTATTTTCCCATATGGAGGCAATTTTTTAATCTAATAAAGGTAGGTGACCGATATGAATATCCGTCAAGCGGGTAATCACACTAATGGCGGGTATGTCATAGTGTTTTAAATAGTTCTTCCTTATGTTTTAGGGACCATTGCAAAAAACTTTAACTGGTCTATATTATGTGCCTATCGCCAATCTAGGGATTTTGTTGGCCCAGATAAAGGCGGAGAACATTCCCTCTATTTTAAAAAAAAATTTAATCTGAAGAGCGCATGGAATTGCAGCAAACAAATAACTACACAGCAGAAAAACCGACATGCGGACCAATGCAATACACCCCATTATTGATATGGGTAAATTACCCATCTTGCAAAAAGCACCTTCATTTTACTAATTAAAGGGGAATAGATCAATGCATGTAGATCATTCATATTCTCCGTCGTATATATTCCCAAATAACGCTTAAGCCTGGAGTTGACGAGAGAGTAAAATTCTAAAAGTAAAGTGTCCAGTGTGCAGTTACATAATAAAATCTCAGTTTTTAACTTTTTAGTCTTATATCCGCCCAGTGCTTGATAGAGCTATATCATCAACATATAGTTTAATCTTAGTCATCCTACTTATTGGTGGCTCTATGCTCATGTCTGTCCTTACAGTTATGGCTAACGGTTCTATGAAAAGGGTGAAGAGTATGGGAGACCGGGGACAACCTTGTCTCGTTCCCCTGTTGACTTTGCAAGAGCTATTATTAACAGAATTGACAATCAATCGAGCTGTTGCACCTTTATACATTCGAGATATAATCTGTATAAAACCAGTAGGGAAACCATATTCTTTAAGAATAATAAAAATGCTATCCCAACAAACCAGGTCAAATACCTTTTCGGCATCTAGTAGCAATACCTGGGCAGGAACTTGCTTTAATTGAAAATAGTCTAAAGTCTCAGCCAAAAAATTTGTATTAGAGAACAACTGTCTTCAGGAAAAAAAACTGCACTGGTCCGGATGGACAACTGTTCCAAAACTTTTACTCATACGATTGGCTAAAAGTTTCATCACAATCTTATAGCCAACATTTAGAAGACTGATCAGCCTACAGGAGTTCACATTTTCCCTGCACTTATCCTTTTTCAGGAAGCTGACCACTATTTCTATTTGAAGTGATGCTGGGACTTCACCTCCTCCTTTAATATGATCAGTAAGTTTTAGTATCTCAGGATTCAAAACAGATGCAAATCATCGTGTCCCCAGAACCCAAGAGGTGCCTCCTTAACATCTGGGACCCCACAGATCTAAACCACGCGGACCAAGACTGGGCAACGCTAGGCATGATGTTAGCCAAACGTAACATCGCTAGACTATGGGGAACGCATGCTACTCCAACATATCAGGACTGGTGTGGCGACATGGATAGCGCCATGGTGGCGGAGAAGGCAGTATAAATACACAGGGGGTGCCCCAAGAAGTGGAAATGGGTTTGGGGAAAATGGAACGATTTTAGAGGTAACATCTGTGACCCACCACCTGATGAGTCGGCAACAGATATTAGCAAATGAAGAAATGCGAAATGAAGTTATGAACGTACCTATGTTACTACTGTATTGCTTGTATAACGCCATCAGACAAGGCGGTTTGTGCTATGTACCACCTATGTATCCTTGTTCATCTATAACTAAACTGGTGTATATTAACCAATATTTAATAAAAAGAGTTTAAAAAAAATAAAAAAAACAGATGCAAATTTCTTATATAGCTCGGCCGGTAAGCCATCTTCGCTGCAAGCCTTTCCATTAGCCAGGGATTTGACTACCTCCTCAACTTCTTCCAGGGAGAACTTAGCTATCAAAGCTTGGGCTTGTCTTTGTTGTAGCTTTGGAATGGGAAACTGACTTTTAAAGCGTCTGAGCTGGGAAACATCTAACGTTTGATTTATACTATATATCTGTTCATAGTGTTTGTGAAATGTTTCCTGAATTTGAGCAGGGTTTACAGTATGAGTTCCTATTTCCTATACTTTAATATATGAAGAAGCCAATTAGCCAATGGAAAAGGAGATAAAGCTAGCATCTGCGTAAGAAATGTTTGGGCGAGTAGAATCAAATGGCTGATTTAGATGTGGTTACCATGCTACTGCTTCATATGTTTAATAGAACCAAAATGCACTTAGGCACTTTAAATATGGAACAGTACAATAGGAAGGTGAAATGGTGTGACAGGTTTGTGAATAAGCAAATCTATATCTGTGCACTGCACTTTATGATTTGGCACTTTATATCGTCAGGAATATTTCTTCTTTCTGATATCAATGGACATCTATGGATCCTTTCAATCCCATTTTAGGAAGCATGGCACACTTTCTAATTGCAGATTTAACAGAGATATATACATTTTAACACTTTATGTACGGAATGTGCAATAAGCGGGTAAATGGATGGGGAATTTATGTATATAGAGATAAGTCTGTGTATTTATTGAAATGCACTTTATGCCAATACGCTTTTATATGCCATAACTCAGAACTTAGAAGAGATGAGGATACATAACGATCATCTGAAAATAATCTCGTTCTATGTCAATGGCCTGAACAATAAGCATAAGGCCCGAGCAATTGAAGATTGGGTGAAAGGACATTTCCTTACACATTGGGCTCATTCAGGAGACGCATGTCCGAGAAAAGAGGGAGCTGAACTATAATATGTTTAAGCAATGGGCAGAGTATGAATGTGTTTCTAGTGCAAGGACTGCTTATAGGGAAGTTGCAATTTATATAAATAGACATCTCTCATATCATATTAGCTCTTGCCAAACGGATAAAGAAGGGAGGTGGGCTCTGGTTAACAGCTTAATTTATAATGCTAGAGTAACTATAGACATAATATATGGCCCGATTTTAGACGATCCAGCCTCACTGGTAGAGCTCTACCAGACACTGTTGACCATCCCAAGGAAATTGATTTTGGGCATTGATTTTCATTTTCTTTTGAATCCAGAGCTAGATTCTTCATCAAATACTTGTAAGCAGAACAAGCCTCGAATGGCCAGAGCAATGTCAGATTATATGAAGATTCTGAATTTGGTGGATTTATGGCAAGAGAAATTTCCGGATAGGCGTGAATATTCCTGTATTTCGGTAAGGCATAAACCTGAAGCAAGTTTAGATTATTTTCTTTCCTCATTCGATCTGAGGTTAAGCAGCTATAGACATGGCATAAATGGCTTCTCAGATCACTCTTTGATTGAGATGGAAGTGAGGGGGATTAAGGTAGAAAGGCCTGTTGGAGATGGTGGGGGGTCTTTCAGTAAAGTGAAGTTGGAAGCTAAATCCCGGTGCAATGCGATACAGAACAACAGTGCAAACTACTTTAAGGTGAATACTAATACGGCCAGTGTGGTAAGTGTTTGGGAAGCATTTAAAGCAACTATTCGCACTAGTATAACCTCTAGGGGAATTATGGAGAAAAAACGCTTAACAGAATGCATGCTAGGGCTAGAACTGACGCTACATCAGGCAAGCGAGGAATACTTAAGAATTAGATTCCCTGCATTGAAATTGGCATTTAGAAAAGCTAGGCTGCTAATGCAGGACTACTATTATGAACAAGGGTACATTGCCAATTCTGCATATCTTCAAAAGACATATGAGGAAAGTGAGTATGCAGGGAAACCTTTAGCCTGGCAGGCTCGAGAGTGGCAGGCTCAGAAAAGGATACCATCACTTTTTGATTAAGATTAGAGCCACAGCATCAGTAAGGGGATTTCAAATGTGATATGCATTGCCCTCAATGTCGGGAAGAGGTTTCGGAGTTCTAATGAAAGGGGAAACATTTCCCCAAACCCACCACCAATTAAGCCACCACTTTAAACACTTTTTGTGGATAAAGGGCATAGCCATTGTCCAAGCAAGAATTGATGGTTGAACTAATTATGAAAAATGTGGCACACAAAAGGTCTCCAAGGACCACAGTTTCTGAGTAAGGGGAGGAGCTATGAGGGATGTACCTAAAACTAATCAAGCTGGATCAACATGGCAACCTGGCGTCTAGCTGCTGCTTTTCAAATGCCAACCCAAAATGACAGTAATTCAGTTACCCTACCCTAATGTGAGCAGACTTAGGTACAGAGTTTCTGTCTAAGTGGAACAAAAACCTATTCAACAACAGTTTTTTGGACTATCAAGAAGACAACAGAGTGTTTTAAAATAATGGCAGCATTTTACAAACGTTTCTGGGTCAAGGCATTTTTCCTTAACACGAGAAACACAATACTGTTATTTAACTTTGGGGAACAAACAGCTTTGTTATGGCAAGTAGTTGATGATTGTCTTTTTTAATGAGGCTTTGTCTGTAAATCTTGCAAAAAGAAGTATGGTTGAGCAAGAACAGTAGAAGAAGAAAGATTCATCACTGCTCAAAATATCAGATGATTGGAGTCCATACTATGAAAATCAGCTTCCAATTTTAAAGCAGCATAGGTAAAGTGAAAGCGTAAGGGTTAGTTCTAACTGCTGTGGCATAAGATCACAATATATTTGTGGGACTAATGTTCTCACTGATCATACTGATTGTATCCTTTTCCTTTCTGTGATTCTCTCTAAGGAAAGGGATTCACAATAATCCAACAGATTTAAGGGGTCCAGTGGTTAGAGGTTTGGTCAAATCAAGAGTTGATCATGACACTTGCTAAATCTTGGGATTACCAAACAACTGGTGCAGAAGCTGCTGGTGCCCTAATGTGCATATTAAGAGTAGCACTGGGTCTTAGACAATTTGATCATGTCTGAAAGGCCTAAAGAGATCCCCACTAGCTGACAGTAGAGAATCGGACTCAACACAGGCGTCTGTGCATTTAACACAAAGTCATGTATGTTTAAGCCACTGGTTATCTAAAGATGACAAAACTGATTTTACGTTTTGTCCAGAGCCATGGAAAGTCAGTGAATCAGGGACTTCTTTGCACTACACTTGCTGGTTACATTCGATGGATGGATGCAGAATAAAACTCCCACTCACAAAGTCTTGAAACTCCCCACTGGCTGAACTGCCCCAAGGACCCTCCTTTCAGAAATTTCAAAAAAGCAGTGAAACCCTTCTTGTTCCCCTAATTCCTCTCTCAATAGTTATCATGGATATTTTTAGTTACAGTAGTAATATAGTGTTCTGCAAAATGTCAGATACTGCCATGATTCCACTATAGACTAATGATGCTGTAACCAACATATTTTCATAAAGACTTACACAAGATCTTTCCTTCTAAAAATGTCCAAATATACAGCCATGTTGCTTCTTTGCATAATATAGGATACATAGGCGAGATAGGAGGTTCATCAAACATGATTATGGGTTACAAGAAGTTAATATGTACAGACTGTACTTTAGTCGCTGGAGTAGGTCTCAGTGTTGCAGGGAACTTGATTTCTTTGTATGTCAAAGTCATAAATTTCATGCATCACCCAAGTTATGGAATCAAACGAGTTACTTTCTCTTGCATAAACAGATGTAAATGAACCATAAAGAACTCACTATTTCATGCCACCTTAATGCTGCAAACCAAAAAGAATAAAGGGGCCCTTTAGTTGTAAACTGTCTTTGGCCTTGTGTACACCCACAGCAAGTTCAGGGTTTATGATTATGAGGTGATTACATTAATTTCACAGTAGAGCTGACAAGAACAAAGTAGAGTTTTACTTAAAGAACATAACTGCAGGAGATGCACAATCAATTGAGAGAATTATCATTATTATATAAGTATTCCAAAGTGCACTGAGTGATGTTTTACTTCATGAGAAAGAGAAAAAGATTTACCTTAATGTTAGGGACATGATTGTTCAATCACAGATCCTTCCAAATGCTCCAGAGAAGCAACTTATTGCAACAGTCTCATAAATTTAAGCAACAGAATGATAAATTTTAAAATTGATTAAAAATAACAAAATAACAAGAGCAAATCAATAAATAATTGATATGGAGTCTTTAGTCACGTGATACTGTGTTTTAAAGATACTATAGTAAAATTGAGTAAAAACTCAAAGTTAGGAGGCTGAAAGTTAACACAAAATAATATCCGACCAGATAATCGGATCCAGTTTGCAAGAATAAGAACAGCTGGTCCAAAGCTTCCATTCAAAAAAGAGATAATGGAACATAATTCTGGCCGGATGCCGAGGGAGGCAACTTTTCAATTGGGCTGACAACTAGCAGATTACTGTCACAGCACCTTTTGTCATAATAAAATGATCTCAACGTCACCTGTTTGGTGGAGTAATATTTACTTTATTTTCTGTTATGTAGATTTTTTGCTGACTTAATTGGGTAGCTGCTCAATGAGCCTGAGACACAAGAGGGAAGAAACATTTGCATTGCAGATTCAGTCTATTATTAATATAGATTTCCTCTTTGTTTGGGATTCATAAACTCCCAAAGGGTACACTTTGGAAAGCTACAGAAGCCGTGGGCTTGCAGGCATACCTCTAGTACCAAATACGTGCTCTTGCTACTTGTCCATAAGGCGCACATTCTGCAGGAGTCAGTATGGCAGAAATAGGCATCTGCGCATTTTCCCTTTTCCCTTTCTTTCTTGCCAAGGACATACCTGTTAAACGTTTACCACCTGTAAAAATGAATTTTTTGGGGACTTTTTCAACAACAACAAAAAATCACAATCACCCTCACATTTTATAGGACTAAATTAAAGTGTGGAAATAGGGTCTCGAAGTCATTAGTCCTTCCCAATGTTTGTGAGTACCTGCAAGGTTGTGGCAATGTGGGATTCCCCAACATTGGCAATGAACCCTCTCCTTGGAAACTGACATACTTCCACCACTCTACCAAACTTATGTCTACTGATAATTCCACTGCCTTGGTGGATTCTCAACAGTAATAAGCAAATTTTGTAGTTGGAGAAAAACTGCAACCCCTGGGAATTGCAGCACCACATTTTTACTTTTTGGAGTCATAAGTTACACTTACAACTGAAACACACTTTGGGTTTGGGCCAGGATGTTAACTCAGGTGGGGTGCAAGGAAAACTTAGTTTATATTCCATCAAGATACTTTCTACGTCCTCTGCAAATCGCATATTGCTTGTACAGAGGGAAAGCAACATTGGGAGAACTCAATGGCAATATAGCCCAATACATTTATACACTCTACATTTTAGTGATGGTTACACTTTACATCATGTGTAAATGTTAAAACATCAGCAGGTACAAAGCAAATTAAGTAATCATGACAGCAACTGTTCATTTAATGACAGGATAAGATTATCCGTGAATAGTTCCATGAACTATATATGTCAATATTTTTTCAAGGGTCAAGTGAAAAAGTCAGGTGTGCAAATACACATTTTTGCTATTCATTCTGAGGTCGACGGTCTTCCTAGTGGACAATCTGCGTGTATATGTATATGGTGCAGGAGGAATTCTCGCAGGAATCAATGACTTTTATAGATTTCCAGAAGTACTCCGCTTTATTTTTGTGGATCCGATAAAAGCTAGAAATGTACCCAAAATATACGAGGAAACCTAAGAGGAATAGGCTTTTGACAGTTCAAAAGATGGCTGTGAGCCCACAATTCTTTAACTGTATATTTTAGTGCTCTACTTCTTAAACCACACAATTCGTTCTGAGTTCAGGAATGCTTCCAGGGATAAAAATAAATTGCGAACTTGAAAATTATTTAAATTCCAAATGTTAGGCTTATGTGCAATGCACCTGGCAGAAGGAGAACCTGTGATTGCATGAAACACAAACCCATATAAATACTTATACTTATAATGCCTGGGAAATAGGCTGATTTGCGTTTGCATCCAAACTATTAGCAAAAGCAGTAAATCAGCTTGCCTTACTTACATATACTATAAAGCAGATAAACAATGAGCAGTGTTTGAAATTACAATATAAAATTGGTATTCAGGCTAGTACTGCACGAACAAGTGCAGGAAAGCTATTTGTGTGTCCTTTTTTTCCATTAAAGGCACTGGTGGGTCGCAAAGTGCTAAGATGGCATTTTCTGCGGCGATCATGTGCTATAGCTGTAAAGTAAAAGCTGATTAATGATGCACGTTTTCAATATAAACCAGAAAAAAGGTCCCAAGCTAATCCTCGCTTACTTCAATTATAGTATCACATTATTGATGAATGTTTCACTCCTTTCATATCAGAGTCAGAAAAGTATTTCCTAAATAAAAATAGATCCGGCTGAGGCTGAGATACCCTCATATTACTGATTTGCTCAAATCTGAGACATAAAGACTGTATTAGGGCATTAAAAGTGTTTTTGTATGTTAAAGGTATCCTATGGAAGTGATAACCAATTCATATATGTATTCATACATCCCAGTCAGTATCACAGACTAAAAGCAGAACTAAATAAGCCACAAGAGCCCAACACAATGAATGAATAAATAAATGAAAAAAGACTTATTAACTGCGGCCTTGTGGGTATGGTGGTGCACACTGCTTTGGACAAACATTAGGGAAGGTATTCCTTGGATGATGGCGACAGGAGATGAGATCGAAGACAGTTCTTGGATCTATGTTTGAGGATACATTTAGGCTGTGCCTACCAAGGGTTGTGAGCTCTCCATCACTTATGTCTCTCGGGCACTAGCATAAAATGTTTTTATTTAAAGGCGGCATCTTATGAACTTACAAAACATTTGGCCATGCAGATGTATTTCAGAAGCTGTCCTTCTTTTACCAAATCCATGTGAATTTGAGTCCCGTGCAGTATACTCCCCAAAAATCTGAATTAGCATTTACAGAATGGGGCCTTTAAGGATTGGTGACAGGGGTGTTAGGGTTAGGGTGGGGCAGGACTTTAACAAATGAACGTACATCCATTTCCGGCTTCTGCTCCTGAGAGGGAGAAGACTGTTATATCACACCTGCTGGGCCGCCATGGTGGGTGTGAGCTCTGGCCGATATGTGAATTGGGTACTTGTTTTGGAACTTTCTGTAAATTCCTTGTCTTATGCTGATGGGGAGCAGACAGGTTTTTGAAAAGGACCTGTGACTGTTCACACAAAGACATGTTTCCGTTTGTTTACTTTCCCACGGTTTGTGTGACAAGACGGCACCCTGGGCCAGAATGCCTGGGTGATATGATGATCTGGGCTACAACTGCAAGAGGGCCATCTAGGTCACATCATTTATATGTACTGAAACAGGATTACCATTTCTTTTTCATGTATGTGCTTGGCATGATTTACCATGCCCCCATGTGACTTTATCAATTATAGCCTTAACTGAACTCAGGCCCACAACAGTTTCTTCAAGCAAGGTCTATACCTTTTATAAAACCTTTCTGATATTGATTCCACACCATCAGCTCCCCAATGACTAAGGATTGCCATTATCCTTTACTGATGGTATTATAACCCTCTAAGGCTTCCTTGGTTAATCGTCAGAAGCTCAAACATCCAAATTCTTATATAAGTATTATAAATTGAACTCTTCAGTCTATTTCATGGTTGCAATTGCAAAGAAGGGTATAAGAGATGAAATGCCAACAGGCATTCCTCAATTTATAAAGGTACACATTGTTATTTTAAGAAAATACTAAGTGATGATTAGACAAGGAATTGGCAAAATTAACTTACGGTGCCAACTCTGTGGAAAACCACTACATGTTCTGTTATTGGCTTCTTGATATCGTTTAACGACTTGCCCCCGAAGGGGCATCTTGGCACTGAGGCGGCAAACAGATGGAGAACCAGCTAATCAGAACAGCGAGGTCTGGAGATGTTTTTTGAAACCAGAGAAGTCAGTGCATGCGCGAGTGAACAAGGGCAGCATGTTCCACTGGTAAGAGGCCAGATAAGAAAAGGCCAGGCCACCGTACCTAGACGTTCGGATGCGCTGGGGACAAAGAAGAAGTTGATATTTTGATCTAAGGTTTCTATCGGGAGGTAGAGGATGAGTTTATCCTGTGAGTATTTGGGTCCTTTGCTTAACAAAGATTTGCGAGTCAGACAGAGTAGTTTGAACAGTGCTCTTTTCCTAATGAAGAGTCAGTGAAAGGCTCTGACCAATGGGGCTTAAGGCATGCCTGGTGGCAGTTTATTAACCAGGCGAGCTGCAGTGTTTTGAACCACCTGCATATGGGATAGTAGGGACTCGGAAGCTAAAACAAGAGCATTTCCATAGTCAAGGTGACCAAGTATCAATGCTTGAATGCACTTCTATCAAGCATTGTCTTAGAACCATACCTGAGTAAAATGCAGGCGGAAGGTTGGTGATCAACATTTATAAATTTTGATTCAGGAGTGCCAGGTAATAAGAAACGACATACCCGTTCAATGAGTAAATATAAGGAACGAATAGGGGTATGAGTTGCTACAGGGCTCTGATATTGTCAGTTGTCTGCAATAATTACTCACTGACATCTTTTAGTAGAAGTGCAGCCATTATGAGAAAGAGAAACTCGCAACACTAATCGGATGTCTATGTATGAAGAAATGTGGGGCGGCTTTGAGGAGTTATACTAGTGAATGAACACCGAAGCGCTTTACATTTTTGTCTCCCATTCCAACTCTGTGAGCATATATTTTTTTAGAGCCATAAGATTTTTATCAATCTATATTATAACCCAAGTGCCCATGTTAAACTCATTACTGTTCAAATTAATCGTCTCATATGGCTTTGAATGTTTTGATTTTTTAAGTTTATAATCTAATAAAATCTAATTTATTTTGAAAAAATGAATAGAGCAATGGTCGCACGCCCATATTCAATAAATCCTACGTTAAATATTCCTCTCATGTGCCAACTACAAATGATCTTAAAATAGTCCCTACTACCTGGTTTCATAAATACAGATGAATCCACAGCCTGCATAGACAAATGCTGAGTAGTTCATTAGTGACCTCTGTGATTGGCCAGGTCTTTTGTTAACCTGCGTTTATGGTGCTATGGTAACTCGTCATTTTCCTTAGAAAACTGCAACTGGCACAACTCAATTTACCATTAATTATAGTATTTCAAATCTAATGTTTCTTGTACTGTTGTCTCCATATAATCATCTCCACTGCCATAAGGTTAAATTAAATCCTTTTTACAACCTTGGGGGAAGATTATAGTTTAAATTGCGTTAATCATGTTACATGGTAGTTGCCATTCGGGACTCACGTGACTCAATTTAACAACTTGCTTAGATCTTTTACACAAAGTCATATTTTCTAAAACTGCCAATTTGTAAAGCCCAGTTTTACATCTCAGAGAGTTTATATCTTAGCCTTATTCTCCTTGATATGCCAGCATCTTTTGAATGAATCCAAAATTAGCTCCACCTTATTTATGTTATTTATTTCACATTTTTGTACGACCTACTGCACATTATAACAAAGATGGAGTCGCTAGGCAACACCTTCCATGAAAGATGAGGCAACTTTCGTTAATAAGTACTTACAAATCAATAGCTTTCTGTCCAGAAAAGAGGGAGGAGGGGATGACAAGTGAAGTACACTGAATTTTATGACTTTGGCGAAAGGACAAGAGGTGAGAATGCACAAGAGTCAGTGTAAAAAGAGAGATGTCTTCACAGCGGGAAGAAGTAGCTGTGGACTTGAGAGGATTTGGAGGAACATTCGCAAAGTGATGACATTTCAAGACAGAGAAAAGAAGAAATTGAGGAAAGGATACTGTCTAAAATAGAAGAATTAGCTTGTGAGCAGGTGAGAGAGGAGGTGCTAAATTGAGAAGTAGTTTAGAAGTAAAAGGTGGGTCAAATAAAAATGAAAGACGTCATTTTCAAAATTCCCATATAATCCGTTTTTTTTTACCCAACACTAGATTCTTGCTTCTGTGCTTTAGTCTGGGCAATACACATTTATTTATTCATACATGAAGTGATGGTGAACTCCTAGTTTTCTCCCAAATCCTATGCCCATATAATCATGTATTTGCACTTAGTACTGGCAATAAGATGCTATGGGCTCTTTATCCAATATGTCTGTGATAACTGCTCCAAAAGATTGCTGTCCCATCAGACATTTGGATTGTCCATGCAAAATTAATGTGTCTGGTGTTTCTTTAACTTTTAATAACTGATTAACTAGGGTTTTTGTCCTGATCCTTCCTAGTCTTTACTAACACCCAAATTCAAGTGCAAAGAGAGGCCTCAGGATGGAGATGCAAGTGACGGGGGAAGACGGGGACCAGGACACATCTCCACCAGGTATTCCTCCTAGTTGTTACCCTTATTATTAGCATGAAACCCTATTCGGAGTGACTTATAAGATCTTGTCTGCTGAACAGACCCTCCTCTATGGTTCCACTTATTATTGTTCCTAATTGTCCTGTTAGACTTCTTGGGCATCTTTTGACTGTCTCCCTCTCATTATAATGTTGCATTTTGGTGTCTTGAAATGCATGCACTTTCATCCATTTTCAATTGTGCTACTTCTCTGTGGCACTTTAGGATGCTCAACATTCACTGGGTATAAATAACCTTGAACAAGTAACTAGATTTTGCAGGGGCAGATTACCTTTGGGAATAAAAAAACCCATTATTGATGCTCACATCACTTGAGGCAGCTCATTCTCGTTCTCCTTCCTTGGTGTTCACTCTTGCTTGTTTGTATCTAATTGGTAGAGGGTGGTCCTCTGGCACAGGCTCTGTGATATTAATTAAGGAATATGTATCTTAGTCTGGGGGAACTCTGATATTCTCCAGTGTCTCCTTCAGGAGGAAGCACTGCAGTGTCCCTCAATATGTCAGATTCCTGAGCGATGCAGTAAACAGCTGTGCCTACATCATGTTCGCAAGGGGAACATTGCACCCTCAAGGCCTATGAGACAAGTTAACAATTCGGTTTTGAGATAAGAACAGTCAATGAAGCAGGAGACATTGCCTTATTTTGGGGTTTGTGTTACTTTCCCTCTGTACCTTATTTTCTCTTCGCAGGCTCTTGCTTTTGTAGATTCTGATGATTCTGGAATGCAAATGGATCTACTGTGGGTGAAGCGAGAAAGAGTCCCTACGGACACTAATGAAGAAGAGGACTGAAATGATTCAAGTGATAAGTGGGACAAAGTTGTCCTCTGGGCCAGTTAATGTACTTGCCAAGTCATGTGTGTAACATTCAGGGATCATAAAGAGACGCTCTCATTTGAGCTTTTATCAAGGAAATATCTGCACACCGAGTGGATATATCTGTCAAGGTTTACAAGTTTACCTTCCTGTCATGACAACTATTAATCATCGCATGATTCCTGGATGCATAGCCAGTCTGAGGAGAAGGGAAGCAGTTCCAGTGGACATCTGTGAAGGGGTACCAGTGATGGAAAGAACTCCAGTCATTGCCCAATTAGCTTCCGTTCCTCAGAATCATCATTCTATTTCTTGTGTATTTTCAGATCAGGAGTAACATACCATGTGCCGCACTGCAGGCATGAATATTCAACAGACCGACAGTCTGATTTCATTCTCCTGCCAGAATCATCTTCTTCGTGTTTCTTAAACAGATCGTTTACCTTCACCCTTCTATTGATTACATAGAGTTGAATGAACTAAGTATCAAGTATTGGTATATATTTTATTGACCGGTGACCTCTCTGAGTGGGTTAAAGCTTTGTAAATCTTGACTAAGGTAGATTTCTGCAGTCCATAAAAGCAGATGATGGATAGAAAGCACTATACGTATAGAGCAATGCTTTTCAACTTGGGCAATGTTCTGTCTATGGCTCAGTGATTAAATGATTCAATCTCCTTAGGTAGAAGAACACAGTAATCATGTCTATGAAGGTCTTCAACTTTTATAAACTCATCAGGTTGGTGTTGAATCTAAGAAGCATGAGTTTAAAGAAAGCCATGGAGTAGACTGGGTTTCAAATTATTTGTGGGCTCTCAATCAACTGATCCAGTTTTGGAGTAGCTGCATCTTTACTACACTGAAAATCATTTTGCCATAGGCAATGTATAAAAGAGTTTCTGTTTAATATGAACAAAAGGCAATTTTTTCAGAAATGTTTTTGTTTGGATGAGGCAGAAGCGATATCATTTCAGAAATTATGAAGCAACTGTGTCTCCGACTGTCCATCCTCGATGCAATACAGACATCAATTTTAGATAATTGTTCTTCTGACAAGAGGCGTTGGAGCTGTTTTGTTACAAGTCTATAAACAGGAACACCCTATATTTCCTCCTCTCACATCTTTGCCAAACTGTGCAAGGAATATACCTCTTCTCACAAATATACTTTACCAACGGAAGCTTCTTGCAGTGAACTGAGGAATTTGTTTATGGTAACTCATTTCAATTTGCACTTTATAAAGATCACTGGAATGATCATGTTCTGCTTAAAAATGAAATAGCAAACTCTCTCATTAGTTCGATTTCTTCTAAATATTCATTTACAATAACTTATATATCTGGAGCCACTAACCTACTGGCTGTTGTCTTCCCTGGATATTGTCATGAAGAACAGCATTTTCTGTAAGAAAATAACCCGCAGTTGGTGTAAGGGACTGTTATTTTCCTTGTGATCGTTCTCTGAAGCTGCCTTCTTTTGCTTGGACCAAGTCTAGGTTTACCTTTATGAATCAGGCCCTTAGACCTCAGGTCTAAACTTAGACTTCAGCAGCCGCGGCCTGTGCAGGTAAGAGCGGTGGGGCGGGGTGGGGGGGGGATTTCGACGGACGATGACGAGGGAAAATTAAATAAATAAATAATTTTCCCTCGTCATCGTCTGTCGAAATCCACCCCACGCGGCCTCACCGCTCTTACCTGCACAGGCCGCGGCTGGACTTCAGGTCTAAGTTTACCTTTGGGAATCGGGCCCGGAGGCTCGTAGGAAACACAAACACATGATCAAAACTCTAAAATCACTCAAGAGGTCACCAGTTGAATACGGAATAATATGTCCCCTTTACCCACAACATTCAGGGCAATAGTTCCTAAGTACTTGCAAACAGTGGTGCCACTACATATCCAGCAGGATAGGAGCCCAAATACTGTAATATGGATTCCCGCTGAATAAACTATAAGGACCCTCTGGATGCTGGTTACCACATTGTAGAACAAATTGGAATAGTCCTTGACAACATGATCTACGTGCGTTCGTTCAGGAAAGACCTGAAAAATGTACTGCTAGTTAGCAGATAACCAGAGAATCAGCCCGCTTTTCAAAGGGGTAAACTTATTACTAGGGCCTGATTACTTTGGTTTATTCTGATCTGCTATGCAAGGCTCCTCAACACCCATGCTACTGAGAAACCATTTGCAGAACGAGCTCGATGACAGAAAGTGGCCCCTTAACATATGGCATTTGCTCAAATCTGGCATCAGGCGGGCCAGTGAGTACTGTAAAAAGGTCAAGAGAAGACATGTTTTTCACTCTATAAAACACATCAACACACAAATGAAACCGCTTTTGAAGGGTAATGTTGCTAAGATGCAAACATTGCAGAGTAAGTTCAGCTAATGAAGTGTTCGTGTTATAAAGATCATCGCCACAGAACGGATCCGTACAATGAATGACCGATCCATGAACCTCTTCAGCCAGATATGGTATGCCTCTGGTGAACGTCGAGAGACTCAGTCTTACGTTTGTGGAATGCTTCCTTTTTTGATGTCATGCTGGTGTTTCATTCATTCTTGTTTTTAGCTCCTAAGCTGCCTACACATAAATGACTGGGCGGAAATGCCCGCCAATGAAGTGTCCCGCACCGTGCGGCGCAACGAGGCACTCCGAGGCCTTCATTACGGCGCGGCGGCGGCGGCAGTCGTGGCTCCGAGAGGGCGCCTGAGGAGAAAATCACAGATTCTTGGCCGGGCTTTCGAGATACTACACACCAGGGAGCTAGGTGATTACATGCAAGTAAATGATGGCAACGGCATCAGCAATAAACCTGTAATTTTCACAGCATATGCTAAAAGGAAGCTCGTAAGGTTTTTCTATGCCATTTAACTAATTTAGCAGAGCAGTGGCTCTGTTTTTTTCTACCATCCGAATAATGATTATACATAAATGCTTTCACGAAGTATGCATAAGAGAATGAGTGGCTGGGTTCTAGGTACATCGTTTCTCCGTCAAAATCATTATTAAACATTTACAAATAATACGAAGAGCACACAATCTCACAAGATAAAGGCAACAACTCTGTGCCCCTTGCGGTATTTTAATAAATCGACCTAAAATTATGGGTCTTGTCATATTGATAATCAGGACAGAATTATTACGCAACTTTACGTAAAGAGACACAAGGGGATGAGAAACCAAAGCACTTCAGTATTTTGAGGATAGTTGGTTTAGTCGGTTGTGCACATTATGGCATGGCATAAGACTTTCACATAAGCCCTTGATTTCAAGGTATTCATCTACACAGTTGCAGAACCGCACATCATGTTCACTAGCATGTCCCATTGACTCTCTGACCAGCCAGTTGACTGTTCCCAGAATTGTGGTGGTTCATGTGTCAGGCTGCCCTGCAGAGCCTGTGGGCATCTAGAAAACTAGATGTTAGCAAGAACCAAAACCTGCAATGGAGTCAATGCAGTGCCTGGCAGCATATACCTGCCTAGCCAGCCTGCTGTACTTTACAGAACAGGGCACATGGAATACATATAGGGTGGTTCCATGTGATACTGGTGACACTCGGCCATCATGAATCAAAGTCATTACTCATGAATCAAAGCCACCACTCGTGAATCAAAGTCCGATTAAAGCTTCCTGGTGAGCCCAAGGTATGGTGCAGGGTGGCAAATTCAACCTCACAAACAACTTTTTTGACAAGATGCATGCATCATCGCTATTTTTTCTTTGACAAGTAGATCCAATTTTTCATTGGACGTTTTATGGGTACAACCCATCATCCTCATGGCAGTGATGGAATCAAAATCAGCCCTGGCAAAAATGCTCAAACCAGCCCCATACTTCAGGGGTACATGACTAGATTGGGGCCACAGAGCATGGTGGTGTCATGGCAGTCCAGCATGCAGCCCACTGGCAAAACAGTCCGACCCCTCCTGATCCTCCCTGTCAAAAACGTCCACTGCTGCTTCACCCTTTCGCCCAGCTCAAGGACTCTTCTTTCTTCCATACCACTCATAGGGAATCCTCTTTGAACTCCTCCTCTTTCACTGGGTCTTTTATCTTTTTATATGGAGATATCATCCAACCCTTCTTTAACATTTTCCTATATGTTCCTCATCTCATTTCTCCTCTCTTATCGCACATTCCTCTTTCGTTTCCCACACATCTTGATCAAGTGCCCTGCTTATGAGCGATTTCTAAAATGCAGATTTCTCTTATGTAACAACCCAGCTTTGCATTCCGAAATCCATTCCTAGGTTCTAATTATATTTCCTACCTCACCCTTCATCCCTCCCTTTTTGACCCCTAAAGGAGGTCTTGTCAATAAAAACAGACTACTGTGAAACCCTTATATACCTCAATGTAATTTTTAATCTTTTATTTTTTGACATTTTAGGTCTTGTTATTAGTGTTTTTTTCTCAAAAGTATACTTCAAATAAATTTAGAAATTGGGCTTCGTACGCGATATCGGGGTCATTGGTGACCCTCTTGAGAATGATGTGTTTTCATCCACTTGACTTTTCATTCAATTTAACTTCATCAGAATATTTTTTTTGCTGAACAAGTATTGTCATATCAGTATTCACCAGCTTAGAATGTCACTCCGATTATACAATTACCTATAAGCCAATCGCATTAATTCTGAGCTTCCCTCAATACATATAAATTTAATGCACCACCTTGGACAGTTGGATATTTGTGTTTTCATTTTGTTTTCATCTGCGGCAAAGGTGAGACAAATAAGTCACATGTTTATATCTAAATTGGTTGTCCATTTAGTCATTCACCCATCTCTGGCAGATTACTGATTTCCTTTCAGTTGAGGCAATAATGTATTCAGTGTATGGCATTTGTATATTTATTAGGAGGATGGCGTAAAGAGATTGAGGAAATATCGCTGAACAGTTTCACTTGAGAAAGTTATGAGTCTCACAAAGGAGTTGCAGGTTGAAGACTGCATATGGTGTTGCCACCAAGTGGTTCTGATGATCCCACACCGAACCAGAGTAGATGATTGACCATGAGGTCTGTTCTACAAGCAAATAGCAGCGTTCCGCAGTGAGGTGGAGTCAACGCAGATGCAGGCCTGTGGCCTGGTCCCCAGACCAACTACTTCCCCAAGTCTGCATCAGCAGCAGGATCTTGTAGCAGTTTGTTGTGGGCTTTCAGATACGTTGAAATGTCTCGTATGTGAAGTGCTGTTTTTTTTTTTTAGAATATGTTTAACTTTTTTTCTGAGCAGTGCCCCTTTTCGTGAGGGAGAGACAGACTCTGTGAGTAACAGAGTGAAGCCTTTTTTGTTTTTTTGCAGTTGTATGTAGCACAAACCCAACACGAAGGTATTGGGGCGCTCTGCATGAGCATCAGTTACATTACACATGGACACATTCATTTTTTGTAGGCAGGAGGAGAATAAGCAGTGCCTAATTTGTAAAAAAACCACAAGTGCCAGGGCCCTTGTCAGGAGGCCACTGCAACTTGCATCACCCAGGGCCCCTGCCAGCGCTGCCAATGACAGAACCAGCACAGCTACTAACCATCACACCCTACAAGTGTGACACTTCAGACTATTCCAGGCCCCCAAAGCTATAATGGCTTGGGCAGCAGGTATTAGTCATTTTTAATGTATATTTAATTAATATACAAGTGTTGTTGTGTTCATCTCTAATTTAGGCAAACAGCTCGACCATGTGGCAGACTGTCATAAGTGCCGGTGTTGACAATTAAGTGCCGGTACTGAACACCGGAAACCACCTGCTCAAATTAAGCACTGAAAATAAGTGATTTGTCCAGAATCACAGGATGTTGAACCAAAGCCGAGGCTCGAACATGGATCCCCAGCTCCAACGTCAGCAGCTCTGGCCGTGTTGCCACAATAAAACAGAAAAAGAGATGTTGCCTTGTGCATGAGTAGTCTCTATAGAACTGCTGGTAATTTAACACAAAAATTATCTTTTTAACATATATTTATAACATATATATCAGACTCATCTACTGGAAGACAGAATCCTGCACAAAAGTGAAGTGTAAGCAGTGACTGTACTTTGGGTGGTATGCAAATGTGTAGGATCATCGAGTAAGAAGAGGGTGTTCATTTCTGTAGCGCCGACTCACAGAAAGCAAGCTCTCTAGGTGCAACGCCTGAGGTGAAGTGAAAATACATAATCCTGAACCTAAACCATGGAGAATTATGGTCTGCGATGCAAGCATGTTTACTAAAGTCTTTTGTTTACTGCTTGGATGCCCTGCCATGTAAACTTGTACTTCACAACGCTTAGAAACGGAACACATTTCATTACAGTAATAATGATAATAGAATATATTTTATGTATTGTATGGAGCTGCATTCCCAATGCCACTTCAGAATGCTCCAAATGCTATAAATTAACTCCAGGTCGTATGGGGCATGCTACATGAGAAGTGTAAACAGAGACCAGGCTGAGGGCACCTCTGTATTTTAGGGGTCACTTTGAGCATGCATCGGAATAGTAATAATACTGGCTGTGTATATATAGCTCATGAATGAGATCTAGGCGCTAAGGATGGTGCAGCATGGGGTGGAGACCAGGGGAACGCACTCAGAGAGGTCACCGGTCAATGAAATATATACCAATACTGGATACTCAGTTCATTCAACTCTATGTAATCAATAGAAGGGTGAAGGTAAACGGTCTGTTTAAGGAACACGAAGAAGATGATTCTGGCAGGAGAATGAAATCAGACTGTCGGTCTGTTGAATATTCATGCCTGCAGTGCGACACACTGTATGTTACTCCTGTTCTGAAAATACACAAGAAATAGAATGATGATTCTGAGGAACGGAAGCTAATTGGGCAATGACTGGAGTTCTTTCCATCACTGGTACCCCTTCACAGATGTCCACTGGAACTGCTTCCATTCTCCTCAGACCGGCCATGCATCCAGGAATCATGCGATGATTAATAGTTGTCATGACAGAAGGTAAACTTTATCCACTCAGTGTGCAGATATTTCCTTGATAAAAGCTCAAATGAGAGCGTCTCTTTATGATCCCTGAATGTTACACACATGACTTGGCAAGTACATTAACTGGCCCAGAGGACAACTTTGTCCCACTCATCACTTTATAGGGGGGAAGACCTGCTCCCCACTCTGCGATGTGGGTTTGATGCACGTGGCTTCAGTGCTACGCCGCTGTGACACATTTCCTACAGTTGAGCACCAGGTCATGACCACGTCATCCTACCTAGATGTGCTCTCTGCTGAGCCATGCTGCGCTGTTCAGGAATGAAAAAATGAATGAATACATTTAAACACACATTTAGCAAAGGTTCGTGTGTCTCAGTACTCTTAAGTACAGCAGCTAAAAGCAATTCCCCTCTACTGTTGGAGAGTGACTGGACCAAGACACATAACGTCTGCTCCAGTGCAGTGCAGTTTTGCCCCGATGCCTGCACGTGCGGACAGGTGTGCAAGTGACATTCGAATGGAGGACTGATTGGTGCAAACCCGGCATTTGCCTCGAGCGCGCGTAAAATGTATTCATTCTAAACGTATCTCATTTTCACAGTGCATTGGCACAGATGTCCTTTTGCACTAGTGGATTAGCGTGGGTATTTGTTTTTTGCACTGGCTGGTCAGTACGGGTTCTGATTTAGTGCTGGGTCAGTCGGTATGGCTGTTGGTGTGGAATTGCACTTCCCGATGTAGCAAATTCATGACGAGGCTCAGAGCAGCTATTCATGGTTGGATGTCTGTGTGTGTTGTATAGAGAGCGTGTTCCTTCCATTGTGCAGCTGTCCTGTGGCGGAGCGTCTCTGTCCTGTGAACTGTGTGTTGTGGAAATGGACAATTTCTCATGTAGCACTGTTTCTCCTTCTATAGCATCTCCCTATTGTAGGACAGATACATCCCTATTTTTGGCATAGGTTTCCATTTTGAGGCAGCATCAGGACCAGCTCCTTCCACAACATAGCATCTCACTAATGTGATTCGATACGGTTGCTCGGCACCTTGTGATTTCATGCTGTCAGGTACTGCGGTGATGTTGAGCAAAACTATTATTTATGTGCGTTTAGTGTGTGAAATGTACTCAATGCCGGAAGTGCATGCATTTCCTTTTCTATCAAAGCACAACATTTAAGAGACAGGTCAGGCCACAGTACTGCAAGTGACACCACAGAGAGTGCACCCACTTTCTCATGCTTCAGAACCGGTTTGGTGCTTTTTCAAGTGACTTTTCTCAAGCTGCCCTCCAGATGCTGCCTTTGTGTAAAGCATGCTTCTAATAACAGATAGCACTGTCCCTGGTTTCAAGCAGGTGTACCCACAACATGGGCACAATAAAGTGTAAGATCTTTGCCTCAGGCTGGCATTAGTCTCCCTGAAGCAGTAACAGGAAAAAGCAAAAGGGCAGGCCTGGCCTAGAAACTTCCTCACCTTGAACAACAGAAAGTACAGTCCCACCCAACACCCCACTCATCTACCAAATGGCAGTGCTCAGGGAGAACTAATCTGCAGCCCATTGCTAAGAAATTCTTTAATGCATTTCCAAAGGTAGACCTGTCTCTATCCTCTGCACTTCAATGTCTGAGTCTCCACCCACCAGTGCTTCATTTGAGCCAGTGCTTTCCGGTGCTCAGCACCGGAACTTAATTGTCAGCACCTGCACTTATGACAGTCTGTCACATGGTGGGCACTGTCTGCCGAAATTAGAAATGAGCACAACAGCTGCTGTTCATTTTCAACATACATTTAACAATGACTAATCACTGCCACACAAGCCATTCTTAGAGCTTTGGGGTCCTCGAATAGTATGAACTGCAACACTTGTAAGAGTGTGAGGGTTAGAAGTTGTGTTGTTACTGTTACTGTCACTAGCAGCTGCAATGGATAGCGAAAGCTGCAGTGGCCTCCTGGCGAGGGCCCTGGCACTTATTTAATTATTTTTACAACTTAAGCCCTGCCACCCACCATCCACAGGAATGCAGGCGTTACAATTGAACCATCAGGGGTAGCTGCCCTTATCCTCTATCTTGTGCAGGGCCGGACTGGGAACCAAAAGCGGCCCTGGCAAAATGCTCGGCCGGCCCCCCAGGGGGTTGGGGGTGCGGCTGAGCTGTTTGCCAGGGCCAGTTTCTGCCGATTTTGTTACAGGGGCCGATATTGCAGCTATGCTGCAAAAACGGCCCTGTAACAAAAATGGCCACCCAGGGGCCCAAAACCGGCCCCCAACCTGGCGGCCCACCGGGGAAACGCCCGGTGCCCGCTACGGCCAGTCCGGCCCTGATCTTGTGCCAGTCTATCCCTGGAACACCCAAAAGGATGACACTTTGCCTTTCTAATACCATGAGCCACACCCAAGAGGGTGAACGTCCGAAGACATCTGCTCCAGCATTTGCAGAATCTCCTTTTGATGTTTTCATTATTTACTTTGTATACTCATTCACATTGCTAAGACCATGAGGTTACTGTTTTGTTTCAGTGCAGCCTAAAGCTCTATTTCCCTTTATATGTGTCCTATCATTCCATTACTTTATGCTTCCAGTCCCTAAGCTGTCCTTGCTGAAGCTGTGGCCTAGCAGTAGGCTGGCTATTTGGCTTATTCTAGTGCTTATCAAGTAATTAATATAGCACTATCTCACATACAAATAATTTTGTTTTCTTTTTACAGTTTTGTATCCTCAGAATACATACTACGCCACAAATTCTCCTCTATATTCCTAAAACCCATCATAAGAAAATGACCTTGACTTGACTTAAAACTTATAAGTGTTGCCTTTCCTTTTTTTTCGAATTACCCTCTCTTTAAATTTCTCTCCTCTGTGTGCCATCTTTCCCGGAGCACAGGCTACTATGAGTCACGCATGTTTGTGTTAATCTCTATTGTTTTATTTTTGCAAATTGCCTACACCTCATTTTAAAGATCACAAGAGCTCCTTCTTTTAAAGTCATACCCCTGCAATTTAAAAATACCTAATCTCTTCTAAATCATTTATTTATCTCTCCAACTATCCATATGAATTCATATACCAGGTCCTCGTGCCAGCTCTCCCTGCGACAGTTCTCCTGTCCAGCTTGCCCGCAGTCCACTACCCCCTGCTGCCTGTCTACCGGCTGCTCTCTGTTTTTGCCTCCTCTGCTCGTTTCTTGCTCTGTTTTGCCTTTCTGCTCCCTTTTCAGCCCTGTTTTGCATATCCTGCTCATTTTCTGCCCTTGAATTGCCTTTTCTGCTCATGTTTCTGCCCTCCATTTTGCCTTTCTGCTCATTTCTCTGCCCTCTGATTTGCCTTCTTCTGCTCTGTTTTGCCTTTTCTTATCTCGTTTTTCTGCTCTATATTTTGCCTTTCCTGCTCATTTTTCTGCCCTCTGTTTTGCACTCTTCTGCTCTGTTTTGCCTTTACTGTTCGTTTTTCTGCCCTCTGTTTTGCCTTTTCTGCTCATTTTGCTGCCCTTTGTTTTGCCTTTTCTGCTCGCTCATTTTTCTACCCCCTTTTTTGCCTTTTCTCCTTGTTTCTTCCCTCTTCCCGCTGTTTCCTCAAGAACTGGCTTTTCGCCTGAGACCCTGCACCCCCTGCACCCAGATACCTCCAGGGGTGACAGTGCTGCGCTCTACAAATGTTGATTGATTAAATCCCACCAATGATCATACCTAACTCCTGCTATTTTTGTCTACCAAATGGAAACTGGAGTAAATGCATAGAATGATATCCTTGAGACCTTAATACTAATCCCAAGTAATACAATAACCAAAAAGTAGTCTATAACCTCTGGATTAATCACTACCCTAGGGTTCCAGAGCAGAGGACTGCCTAGTGTGACCCTGTCTGGGGTTGTAAGGTCCATATAAATACAATTACAATAGATACAATCTACTGCACTGTTCCTGGCTGCGTTAGAGCAGACATCATAACGGAAGAGTGGATGTAGGTATTATGAATATCATTCATGTATTTTCATTCTGATTCTGTGGTAGAAATTAAAAATGTTTTGCTATATAGTAAAACACTTCTCAGCCCTAGTGTTTTTAGGAGCCAACATTAACAGTAAGACCTGCAAAATATTACAGTACTGAAAAAGGGGCCCATATATAGTCAATGTGCTGCGCATCAAAAGCAATTCATTTTGTGCTTCTTCTATGACACTCTGCACATCCTTAGATATGCACTGCATACTTCTGCCATGATCAACATATGTTCACTCAGACCACACACTCTCAGCTATCCTTTGCACTTCTTATGAGTGCAATGTATACACACCCTGCATACTCTCATCTTTGCTCTGTCCAGCCTCAGCAAAGCTCAATTGAGCTCTACACCTCCAGCAATGCCAGTACTACGGTACTAGATATTCACTGTCAGACCATTCCTTTTTTAAACTCTTCAGAAAGCTGGTCACTTAAAGGAAATATGAAAAAACAACACAATGTTGTGCAACAAGGATCAATGTTACTGTGGGCAACATATGGAAGACAAATCTCCACTGCATAGCACAATCGGCATCTATAACATGTTTTTAACAAAACGCACACATGTATACAAAAACACACACACACAAACGCAACTATTCTCTGCCACTTTTATCTCCCCAAAACACATTGGCGGCTGCCTCAGAACGGGGGTGGTGGGGCGGGGGAATGAAAAAAATAAATAAATAAATAATGGTACCTGTCAGTGGCGCCAGTGACTCTCCTCCGCCTCAGTCTCGGCACTGGCAGCACCGGAAGCACCCAGGCTCCCAGACTCTCCCAGCCAATCATGGTGCGGCAAAAGCAGCTTTGTGATTGGTCTGAATGACCAGTTTGGCCGCTCAGGCAGTGCCTGGGTGCCTGGGCATGTTCTCCACCGGGCTGTGCAACACAGCCCACTGGAGAACATGCTAAGTGCGCGTGACGGTTTGGCCTGCCCAAGAGGGCTGGCCAAACTGTCATGCGCACCTAAAGAGTGCAAACCACTCCTCCTGCTTCTGATGGCAGCGAGCCCAGCCCCGCCCTGCCCTAACCTGGTTTTGAGTCGCACAGAAAAATAAAATGATAATAACGGCTTGTTATTATCACTTTCTTTTTCTGGCACTGCTGAAAAGCAGTGGGGCATCGCTCCTCCTCCTTAGCGGAGGAACTGCCACTGCTGAAACACTCATACAAGGAAGTGAGTGCAAACAGTTTTGAAATAGCTATTTGCTTTAAGTTTTCATAATTGTTAGTTTGGCTTGATTGGAACTTTTGTACCTCAACATTTTAAGTGAAAATAAGTGAGAGAAGTACCCTTTGTCACTGATTAGACTGACCTCAGTTAAGTTTTTCATATGGAGACGTCCATTTTATTAAGCAGTACCTACATATAAACAAATTTATAGCACTAATGAAATTCGAACGTAGATACCAACAGTACTGAGACAGTAACATGCGTAACACTGGAGGGACTTCTAGCCTTTCCTGGAGGCATGCGGGCAACCAACTAGGGTAGACTAGGTAAAGTTGGAAATATTTATCTCCTATAAATGTATTTGTGCTCATTATGCAACAGGCTGAAGGACTATTTAATTTATCAATGATTCACTAATTTAATAGGGCAAAATAGGGACAACTCTCAGCCCAGACTACATAAACTGTATAGTACATAACAGTGAAAAGTCAGACAATCTGTGTATATGCAGAACTTTTTAACCTCCTACTTCATTTAGTACTACAAAGGGTGCCTTGTGGACTGTGGTATTTAACTGAAAGAGATGTCCACTGACATTCCAGAATATCTTATTTTATTTTTTTCAAAGACAACTTCACTTCGAGAAAAAGGACACAGAAAGGCCAGTTCTCAAGAACTGTAAACCATCAATGCATAAGCAACACTTACACGTTTGAGTAAAGTATAACTGTCCAGGTCTTGACATGCATACCTATGTGTGTTATTTAATCATTAAAACACTTTCTTTCGTCATCTCTAACACAAACAATTCTGTATTTACAAAACACTAAGGGGCCGATTCCGATTCGGGCCGGAAATCTCACCGACCGAGTCGGATTCGGAGAGATTTCTGACCGAACCGGACTCTGGCAGTCCGACCGAACGAGTACGATGCACATGCATGCTATCGGACTCGATTCGGTCAGACTCCCATTGAAGTCAATGGGAGCCGGTCGTACGACGCGTACACGGGCTCCCATTGACTCAATGGGTGCGTCGCGAACAAGGGCGCCCCCTACAGCGTGTACGCGTCGGTGTGACTCGCGCCGTACATGCATGTGTGGGGGGACCCATGGGTCCCCCCTGTGTGCGACTCGTGCGGCTACGCATACAGGGGGGTCCGACACGGACCCCCGAAGTTCGGCTCCGACTGCTCTTTCGAGCCCGACGGCGCGAGTCGGTCGGACTGATCGAGGCGCGCATCGTACTTGCCCGGTCGGGGAACGTCTCCATTGCGTGGTGCGAGTCGAGTCCGTACGAGTCGGTCGGAGCCGGGAACGAGTCGGTCGGGGATTTCGCGTACACTCGCATCGTACTTGCTCGCGCGGACGGGTGTTCGAATCGGTCGGAAACAGGGCGTCCGAATCGAATCCGGTAAAGCCGAATCCGATTCGGTGCCCTACCGGCCGAGATCGGAATCAGCCCCTAAATCTTCCAGAAAGCAGTCGTA